>JAUPMG010265248.1:0-19993 GCA_031762675.1 Pachysandra terminalis
AAAGGAAATAAAAAGAAAAACCTGAACCTGTTGCTCATCTCCTTAGCCAACTTGATTGCATGATTTATTTTTTTATGGTGGAAAAATAATGTAGAAATTCATAACATTTTTGGTGGATATATATATATAGGGATTTGCTAGGGTTTGATTTTAGATTTCTAATGGGATTTTTGATGGGGTTTGATGCTAGAATTAACAGAGGGCTTTTTGAAAAAAATTCAGGTGAGATTTTGAGAGATTTCCTAACGTTTTTGGATGAGGTTTTTGTTGAGTTTGGCTATTGATGAACGCGAGATTTCGGATGATTTCGCACTAGGTATTTTTGAAGAGATTTGAGGTTACCTTGGATTGAAGAGGGTTTCGGATGAACAAAATGGGGTCATCACCTCTCTCGTTTTTTCTTCTTCACGAAGGCATGGTTTTCCCCAAATGAAGAAGCCTGTACTTCTTTCCCTCTTTCTTCACAAATGTGAGCTTCACACATTCTTTTCTTTGATTTAACAAAGGGCAAAATGATAAAAATATATTTTAATATTTTTAATAAAAAAATATAGAACGAAATGGCATTTTGGGGTGATGGCACTTTGCTACAGTGCAAAATGCCTTGGGGGCAATTATTTTTGAGTAAAGAGATATTTGTCAAATGAAGACTCTTCAAAAGGTGATTTTGTAATTAGATTTAAAAAGCTACAATTTCTCTTAATTCTCCAATGTTTTTTTTATTCTACCGGATGTACAATGATGAAGGTGTACTATTCGTACTGTCCGCATGCTTGTGAGCGAGTCATAGGGTGTTTTTGTAATTCTGAATAAATGTTGAGGTCCAATCAAGAGACCTGTGAAGTTAGGATTTGTTCTGAATTACAATACTGACACTACGAAAACCAACTTTGGTCCATTCATGGAGCATTTGGACACGGGTTTGGCATAAACTTGTTGTGCCCGTTCATGATTTCAGACTGTTGGGTAGGGCTGTAAGTAGGACGGGTTGGTGTTCGCTCCAAACAATGATGGTCCGAACTTCTGAAGTATTTTTTTTTTGGATTTGAAACTTCTGAAGTTAATTCTTGATCCGAACTCAATTTTTTGAGTTCGGTCCGGGTTCGGGCTAGGGATGTACAAACAGGCACGAACCCAGGGCTGTGCCATGCTGCGCTTGGGTTCTTAGGCCAGTGGCACAGCACGACCCACGCAGAGGCACGGGCCCGACACGAGCGTGGGCCCACCATGAGCAAGGCCCAGCACGAGAATGGCCAGCTTAGGCACGGCCAGATTGGCACGCATGGCCATTTCCAGCCTAGTCCGACTCTTTCTGGCCAAAATTAGCCGTTTTTGCTCGGATTTTGCCAGAAACGACTAATTTTGACAGGAATTGAGTTGTTTTAAGTAATTAACTTATTTTTGATCAGAAATGGCTAGATTATATAAGTATATATACTAATATTATACAAGTAAATATAAGTTGTATAATTATATATTAGTAAGTACATTATATAACTTATATATTTCCTTATTTTAGCTAAGTATATATACTAATAAGTTACTAATTATAAGTACGTATACTTCTAATTTGGTAAGTATATATATTTATATTTACAAGTTAATTCATATCAGAATTATACTAAAAAGTATATATACTTTTGTTATACTTATATCTACTTATACTTATAAGTATATACAAGTTACCGAGTTATAAGTTTGTAAGTATATATATACTTATATTATACAAGTTAGTACAAGTTGTATAATTATATATTCAGAACTAGTATTTATATTATTATAGTATAAGTATAAGTTATACTTAAGGAGATTAAAGATAAAATAATTTTTTTAAAAAAAATAGAATAAAAACATGTGTTGGTCGTGCTGGACTGCCCAACACCTTTGTTGCGTGCTGGGCTTGTGCCTGGCTAACGTGCGTTGTCCCGTGCTGGGCCTGGAGTCCCGAATGCTGTGCACGGCACGAAGCACACGCGACTCGTGCGCTTTCATGTAGGGCAGGCTCAAGCAGCCCATTTGTACACCCCTAATTCGGGCTGGTCCAACTAAACGAAAAGGCTAAAAAAAAATTATGTTAAAAATATTTTTTTTTGTATGTATTTTGATTAGGTTTGGCTCAAAATAAATAAAAATATTAAAACAAAGAAAAAGAAGAAGAGAATCAAATTTTCATAAAAATAATATATAATTATATATAATTTTTTTATATTCTACCTGGGCCAAGCTTTTTCAGATTGTACAAAGTTCAGCCCAACCTCGGATTAAATCCAAACCTAAATTAGTTGGTAAGCTTAGGCTCTTATTATGGTTGGATCAGATAGGCTTTGGACGGGACCAGGTCAAACTTACAGCCCTACACATATATATATATATATATATATATAAACGATTTTGAGGGAGGAGGTCTCTCAAGTCTTTCTTAATACTAAATTTGTAGAATTTAAAATTAAAAATAAAAAATAAAAATCTTCTAACCAATCAAATTTAAGAATTTAATATTTTAATAATATAAAATAATAAATTTTATTCTCTTAACCAATCAAGAAGTTTAAACTTTTTACTAATAATGATTAAAAATATGGATCCCACTTTCAAACCATTCACGCATCTCTTCTCTCTTTGTTTCCCAATACAACTCTTTTCCTCTCTTTCCAAATACAACTCGCACATCTCTCCCAAACATAAACCCGTTGTTCGTCACTGCTTTCTACACGCCGTTCGCCGCTGATCGCCGCCCTTCACAGCTTATCGCTGCTGTTTTTATTCTCGCCCCTGCTTTCTACTCGCTGCTCTCCTTATCTAGGTCGTCGTTGTCGTTTGCTGCTCCTCGCCGCCATTTGCTGCTGCTAGCCTCTGCTTTCTGCTTGATACTCGCTTTATCTTGGTCACCGTTCGACGCTCACCTTAACGTATATTAAAGTTTGTGGGTTGAGCAATTGGCTGCGTTGTTATGAGGCTTTGATTATGTTCTTAATAATTCAAGGTTGTGTTTAAATGTTTGTTAAATTGATCATATTCTTAATAATTTATCCTACCTGTATTCTAACTGATTTTTTCAGTCTTTGTGAATTTTAATCTTACATATAGGGAAGACATCCATAGTTCATATATTACCATGAACTTTAATCTTGAGAATATGCTTCATATTAGATCTGGTATACAATAATTTTAAAATATCTACAATTCATTGTTTCTGTATATCCATTTTATTTCCTGGATATTTGTCTTGAATGTGTTATAGAATTTGAGTATAGTGCTTATTTTTTGTAATTGTGTGATGAGGCACTTTTAGGAATTTTGATATTTTTAGGCATTCATTTTAATTATTTCTTATTAATTTCCATTTTCTTCTCACTTGAGTTTGGACTATTTCGGCTCTTTTTCAGTTAAGAGTTCGCTTTGGTTTCAACTACTTCGGCTCTTTAACCTTTAGAGTTTAAAGGTAATGTTCTTTCTTGAATTCAATTTGTTTTGTTCATCTTTTTTCCTTTTTATTTTGTGTTTGACATCTCCCCTTGTTCTGTGAATTATCTTCTTTTGAACCCTATTGGGTTTACAGATTCTTTGCATTAGAGTTGCTTGTTTTGAATTTTGTCTTCATATTAATAAATTCTTGGTTCTTTTTGACGTTTCCCTTTGCATTAGGGTTACTGAATTTTTTTGCTTTCTTTCGGTGCTTTCAAGGAGGGAAGGCTCAGGTAAATTCCTCTTTTCCGCTTATTCTCTCTCTTTTTTTTTTTTTTGGATTATGTATATTGATAATACACTAAAATCTGTATTAAGTTTGGACTCTTTGGTAATGCAAAGAGTTGATTCGTGAGTGTTTTTTTTTTTATATGGAAGGTGCTCTTTTGTTCTTTTGTGGTTAGAAAAACCCTTTCTTTATGGGAAATTCCTTTTGAATTCCTCCAACATCAAGGAATAACATTCTATTTTCTCACAATGGCAACAATCATTGCAAGATATTTATATTTTACGGATTGCAGTAATCTTTTGTCCTTTTTTGCTTGCCTATGTCTCACATCAGTGACAGTCTCAAATCATAAGACTGTTTGTATTATGCTTCCTTCTGATCCTTTTTGAATTTTGATCTAAAAGGTTTCCTCTCATGAGATTATGAACTAAATGGCCTCAACTGTATGAATACTTTTGTAATATATACCATGTTATTCCATTACTAAAGCTTCAGAAATTAGATGGATGTGTTCATGAGTATCAGCATGATCTTTTGTGTTTAGACCCACATAAATTACATTGCCTGTGTTCATGAGTATTCACCCCTTAAGTTATGTGTGAGGTTTGTGGAACCCATTAGCATCGCCCACTGATCCACTAGCAATAAACCTCACCCACTAATCCACCAGCACCTACAGGCACATCACCTTTAGCCCCAATCAGCAGCACATAACATCCCCACTAAGCATTAATATTTCTATAGATTTCTTTCTCCCCCTCTCTTTATTCAAATGCTTTTTTCATACTGGGTTTAATTTGACACACTTACAGGTGTTTTTGTGCGTTCATAGTGTTTGTTCAATTAGGGTAGTGAAACCTTCGAAGAAAGGTTCAGAGAAATCATTTTCATGTAAATCCATTTGTTTTGTTTATTCTCTTTTTTGGATTTTTATTTTATCCTGATTTATATTCAGTTAGTTTTTTGCCCATAGTTTATTGTTTGCTGCTGGAATTTTTTGGTGGTTCTATTTTTCTATTGAGTAGTTTTCGATTGATTCATTGAACAGAAGTTTTAGATCAACAAAGCACTTGACTAGCCTCTGTTGTAAGGGGTGGTATCAACGGGTCTGGGGTTTAAGAACCTTTCAATAGATCTTAAGCAGTTGTAAGACTGTTGGATCACACTCCAGCGTCATCTGATGTTTCAACACTTCGAATGAATTTAATACTCTATATTGCTTTTGGATGGGTAGGATGTTTATCTCCATTTCACCACCACTGCAAATGATAAATTCTGATTTATTTGAAGGAAATTTTATTGCACTCATTATGGAGTTCTTTATTACACATTTTGGTATAATCTTTCCTGAATTTCAGTTGGAGTTATGTTTATTGGAAGGAAATTGACTTAGATCTGTAGAAATGAAGTAAAAGCATTTGAGGAACAATCCATTACGGTTAGGTTCTAAACAAAGAATCATCCTAATTGTTGAACGTATTTCATTCTCAATTTACTCTTTTAATGTCTTTTAGCCTATTGGAATTTTGATTTCATGGATATTACAATGTGGATTGTGTTAAAACTTCGTCGAAAAGACTATAATATGATCACTTGATTATTATAATCCTTTAAACTGGATCTATCACTATTTTATATGTGATTCATATTATTAGAATCCTGAGTTTCTAGATTGATTTGTGAATTATTTTGTCATCTTATTATCTATAAGAATCCCAGTGGTAACTGTAGGGTTCTCAAATAAAACTTCTAAAAAAATATAGCTATACTTTGGCACATTGCTGCACAGGAACACCCCATTGTTGCACAGGAAAGCAACAACACCAAAGGATCAGCTTTAGCAAAGCAAAACAGAACCCAAACAACACAGGCACAGAGATACAATAACAGCACATCAAATCAGCACCTCCCAAGTAGGCAAACATCAGAAAATCTGCACCTGATCCCACCAAATAGATACATGAGATAGGATAAGTAGGGTAGCTTGGTCCAGGAAGTATAGGCACACAAAGAGTACCCATCCCAATTGCAACACAAGACCATCTGTGTAAACCATAACCTAATCTGTGTACAATTTAAAATTATGTACAATGAGATTGCTGTTGATTCTTATACAGGGTTTTGAGATTAGTTCGGGCTTTGATTCATTCGAAGTTCAGATTTCTTATACAGGGTTTTGAGATTTGTATTGCTTCGATTTTCTTCATTTCTTATAAAGGACTTTTGAGATTTTTTTTGCTCTGATTTTGATAGGCAAGGAGGAATATTAGAGAGTATGATTCCAGGATACTTCTCAAGGAACGTTTTTACTGGGATTCAGCTCCAGATCTGCTCTACTCAAGTATTCACTCATCTCTTCTTAGTAACTGTTGTTTTTAGTAACTGCTAAGTAAGACTTGCTTGGTCAAAAAGTTTCAAAAAATTCATGCTAAAAATTAACTATTCAACTTGCAATCCTCCACAAGGACAAAACAATACATTTTGCTTTATGTTTTATACTATCATGTTTGCTTTCTGTTTCCAAAGTAGTTACACATCTTAACCTGTTTGAGAAGCATATACTATAGGTGTTATCCACACACATTTGTTCAGATTATTACTGCACTTAGTATACAAGAGTTGGCCATTGCCTTGAATGAATATCAGTTCTAGGGGCTTTTTTTTATAAATTATGATATGATATTTGATTGTAATGCTATCTCCATTGTTTATGTATATGCCCTAGAATTTATAAAAGTACTTATAGTTATTGTTTTCTTCAAAGTTACCAAAATGGAAACCAAGGGAAGGCTCTACTGTCGAGTATTCTCAAGTCTTCACTTGGTTTCCAATCTTCTCATACAAGAAAAATCATGTATCACTTTTCTTTGGAGTATTTTCTTGGGTGCCTTCTTCATCCAACCATCTCATCAGAAGCCTGTTAAGAAAGGTGAGTAGTCGAGGAACTAAGCAATTCATGCCCTGAACGTTTCTGTCTATGTATATGAGGGCAGGTCCAACCATATCACTTTTCTTGCTGTTTTATCGGTTTGCAGTCTTTCCGGTTAATCAAATACAGGTTGGGAGATTTTTGAGTTAATGAGTAGAGATCACAAGATCAAGCCTCGAGTGATGCACTATGCATGTATGATTGAATTTTTAGGTCGAGAAGGCGTCTTGGATGTAGCTTTGACATTGATAAGAGATGTTCCTTTCACACCCACTGCAAATATGTGGGCTGCCTTATTGACAGCCTATCGAGTTCACAATAATTTATAGCTCTAAGAGTTTGTAGCTGATAATTCACATGCTTTGAAAATTATTATGTACCTAGACAAGTGGTAACAATTTATATGTAATACAATGCCCATTGGATTTCACTCCTTTTTTTTTTTTTTTTTTTCTTTTCTACATTGCATTCCTTGAATTCATTTTGGGATTTGAGTTGTATCATATTTTTGTTCTTGAATTGCTTTATTGCATTAATTTTTGAATTGGTATTTAGTCAAAAGATTTTATAGTTATTCTATAGAACAAAGATAATGAGTTTTGTAAACTATCTTCATCTTGTCACACTCATATTTGCACTTTAGACTATACATCGCACGAATTTAATATTAACAAAATGGTGACAATTGATATTATGTGACCAAAGATGTTAGAATTATTTCAAATGGGTAGGGTAAAGGGTCTTAATAATAGATTATCATTAATAATATTATAAATATTGACTATGATTTAATTCTTAACACCCGTGCATCGCACGGTTTCCACTAGTGTGTGTGTATATATATATATATAATACAATTTGTAGGTTTCGTTAAAAAAAAAAAAATTAAACCAGTAAAGTGGATCGTTGAGATTCTTCTAAAACTTCTTAATGCAATTAAAAAAAATTCAAATTTAAAAAAAAAAAAAATATTGTTAATTTTATTCTTGTCGGCGTCATTTCTTATTTTATTATTATTATTATTTTTTATTTTATTATGATTATGTTTTTTGGTAAGAAGGCGTCATTTCTTATGAAAAACCAATAGATAAATATTTAACCGACCCGCTAGTACGGCCGGGTTCAATTTAACAATCCGGTTCATTTTATTCCCATCAAAAACCATTATTGTTAGCGGTGCTTATAGGCTCAGGTAAAAGGGAAAACGCGGGAGCTGATCCATCATCCAAATCATTATCTCTTCGCTCTTTATCTCGTAAAGGCTATGCGACATCCACCAAAACCCAGAAACCCTAATCAACGCTCCTTGGCAATTGGCTCTTTAAATTAGGGCAAAATCCTGAGACGGTCACACTGAACTATTTGCATCAGATTCGGGAACAATATGTTCCTGGATCAGAACCTTCAAACCCTATCGATTTGATTGCGGGATCATCGAACATAGGGCGTTTAAGATGTCGATGAATTCCTGAAGAACAAGATGAAGTGGGGCATCTAGGCTCTGGAACTTGCGAGAGAAATAGAGGCGACAGTGAACGGGATCTACTCGCTCAAGTGCAGGTTTTGCAATTCTTGCATGATTTCGTCATGGAATAGGATCGAGAAATTTTCACTGGCTCAACATCTTCATGGCGGACACAGAGAACGAGAAATTGCTGCCCAAGGTACTCTAAGCTCTTCCCTTGTTTTTTTTTGTATTCCAAGATTTCAATTTCGAACCTTTAGGCTGTTAGGGGTTTCACTGTATGTCAACAAATTTCGTTGTTCGATTACAGCGGATGCCAATAATCAGAAATTGTTTCTTCCGAATCAAGCATCAGAAATTTGCATTGAATTCTTTTCTTTTTTTTTTTTTTATTTTGTGCATTTTTTTTTGAATGCTGTATCAACTGGCTTTGGAATGGGGCTATTTGTGTTCTTTTTTTTGCATTTCTATCTCAATTTAATTTTGAATGAGTAATTATTTGTTTCTATAGCATATGGTGTTTAGAACCTGTCCTTAAATATTGCTATTTATGAGTTCAGTGGTGGTTCAGAAGAGGGGATGTTACTTCCATTGGAACTAGTGTTAACCGTTTTATTGCCATGTCATTTTTTAATAATTGAAAGAGGTGGGAACGGTTATCTTGGAAACTTAACCGTCGTCTCTTAGAATAAGCCAAAAGATAATATATCCCTAACTATATTAAATACTTATCATATTAAAGGTTATTTTTGAATGTTTTTAAAAATATCTTGGCATGCTTTCTGATGGGTCATCTCCTTTAATAGTATATATAGGTATTCTTTGTATTACAACTTAATGCGTTAAATCCCTGACTACTTTGGTTAAAAAATTCCGCATCCACGTTCCTAATACATTTGTAACGTAAATATTACGATCTCCAATGTAGTCTCACCATTGTGTTTTGCATCTCATATTACGTTGGGATTGGATTCAACACATTTAGGTTGGGCTGTGATGTGATTTGATATTGCTTGGCAATGGGAAGCAATTGGGTATTCTGTTTGCGTGGGGGAGGAGAAGTATATGTACATCAGTTGAAAACCAGGTCAGTGCCTCAGTACTGGAATCTTGATCATTGGGAGTTGACGCTGAGTGGACTTGCCAAGTCTGAATTTAATTGATCAGTTCCTGTCGTCTAGTTCTTCTACAGAATGCAGTAAACACAGAAATAGTGAGAATATGTAAGGGCAAGAGACTTCGTAAAGAGGAAGTCTTCAGAAATCTTGTTAATCATGTTACTAATAGAAAAAGGAAAACAGGGTGGCTCATCTCCATTATTTGATACAATAACGTACTTGGTGATGAAATTTGTGGATTATTAAGCTATAAAATTGTTTATCATGTTGAAATAATCAGGACGTCTCAACTGTCATTAGCAATTTATCAAATATGAGCTTGCACCTATCAAATTACTCAAATTGGTTACATCATTTTAAATGTTTGTAGTTGGGCATGACTAAACTTGTAGAAGCTAGTTAATGTATAGTAAATGAATATAGGAATTAGGAAGTTAAACTAACATGAGAATTTTAAAGACAGAGTATTGCCTTAATAGTTTATAATGAACTATAAAATTTTGGTGTTGTATCAAACAGTGTCTATTGGATGTTATATATATATATATAAAATTACTACCCACAGAAAAACCTGAGATCAGGTTGTTCTCTTTGTACCAAGGTTTTAGATTTCGATTTCGCTAGATATTTCGCCAAGGGGGCCATGGCGAAATTTCGCCTATATTTCGCTATATTTCGCCAAATTTCGGCGAAATGGGGAAATACCATCATTTCCCCAAGGGGGGAAATGGCGACATTTCGGCGGCATGTTGCCGAAATTTAAAACCATGCTTTGTACCAAGTGATCATCTTGCCTAGTACATCCGCCACTATAATAAATCGAAACGGTGACAGTGGGTCGCTGTGACGAATTCCCTTAGTGTTAAAGAATTCTGACGAAGCACCGATAATAAGGACCGAGAAGGAAGGGGTAGATATGCATTTCTCAATCCAACTTCTCCACTTGGCCTCAAACCCCATTCGCCTAAGAAGATATATTATCAAGTTTCAATTAACAAGAGCCATTTGTTGGAGGCAGAAAGCAAGGGCCATTTGCTAAAGGAAGGTGATAAAAACACTAAATTCTTTCATAAGATGGCCAACGCAAGGAATAGGATAAACACCATTAGAAGAATCGAGGTTAATGGGGATATACATGAGGAGGAGAGAGGGATTAAGGAAGCTATTGAGACTTGCTACAAAAATCTATTTCGGGAGGAAAGTAATTTTAGACTAGTTCTTAACGGTATGGATTTTGAGAAATTAACCATCGAGGAGGCGTATGGTTTGGAGATGAGCTTTTCTGAAAGCGAGGTGTGGGGAGTCATTAAGGAAATGAATGGGGATAAGGCCCCTGGCCCGGACGGTTTCATCATGGCTTTTTATAAGAAGTGTTGGGAGGTGGTTAATGAAGATGTATTGAATGTGTTCAATGAATTATTTGAGAAGGGCTGTTTCAAAAAGAATATTAATGCGACCTTTCTTGTGCTTATTCCCAAAAAGGAAGGAGTAGTGGATATTAAGGATTTCCGTCCGATCAGCTTGGTGGGTAGTTTATAGTTTATACAAGATTATTGCTAAGGTTCTTACTAATAGAATTAAGAAGGTGGTGGATAAGGTGATTTCTAAGTCCCAAAGCGCTTTCATTGGAGGTCGACAAATTCTGGACGGTGTTCTTTTGGCCAATGAATGCATTGATTTTGTTTTGAAGGACAGTAAGAGTGCTCTTATCTGTAAACTTGATGTGGAAAAGGCCTACGATAATGTGTGTTGGTCATTCTTATACTATGTCATGCGTAGGATGGGGTTTGGAGTTAAATGGATCAGGTGGATAAAGAGTTGCATATCGACGGTTTCTATCTCCATCCTAGTGAACGGATCAGCTGTGGGCTACTTCAATACCTATAAAGGCCTTAGACAAGGGGACCCTTTATCCCCGTTTCTGTTCATTATGGTGGCTGAATGCTTGGGGAAGTTGATTATGAAGACAGAAACTTTGGGTCTGATCCAAGGAGTGCGAGTTAAGGAGGGGGGCTCCTTGCATCTCTCATTTACAATTTGCTGACGACACGTTAACATTTGTAGGAACAAACAATCGGATGTGAAGGCTTTGAGATGCATCCTTGTATGTTTTGAGGCAGTGACGGGTCTACATACAAACTTGGCAAAATCAGAAATTATTGGGATTGGGAACACTGCAAATCTGAATCATCTTGTTACATGGTTGGGTTGTAGAATTGGATCTCTTCCATCTGAATATCTGGGTCTTCCCTTGGGGGCGCATTACAAGGCAAAAAGTGCGTGGAACAAGGTGATTGAAAGGTCGGAAAGAAAGTTGGCTCTTTGGAAAGCTAGATATTTGTCTAAAGGAGGGAGACTTGTCCTTGGTAAGAATTCCTTGGTGAACTTACCTACTTATTACATGTCTATCTTAAAAATTCCAACTTTGGTGGATAGGAGATTAGGGAAATTATAAAGGGACTTTTTGTGGGCTGGACGGGAGGAATCGAAGAAATGCCATCTTGTTAAGTGGTCACAAGTGTGCTCAAGGAAGGAGGATGGGGGTTTGGGTTTGAGAAACCTTTCACAATTCAACTTGGCCTTATTGTCTAAGTGGTTATGGAGGTTTGGTGTAGAGGAGAATGATTTGTGGAGAGTAGTGATTGGTGCAAGATATGGGGTGGAGAAATGGGGTTGGGAGACCAAGAAAATTAGGGCCTCTTATGGGATGGGTCTATGGAAGGCTATTTGTTCAGCAAAGGAGGTGTTTTATTGTGGAATAAGGTTTAGAGTGGGGGAGGGGGACAGAGTAATGTTTTGGAAGGATATTTGGTGCGGTAATGAACCATTAATGCATGCTTTTCCGGGAGTGGCCGCTATTTCTGAAAATCTGAACTCATGGGTCAAGGATCATTTAGTCTTTGATGGTCGGGATTGATCTTGGGACCTCAATCTTAGAAGGAATGCTTTTGATTGGGAGATTGACGAGGTCTCATCTCTTGTGGATACTATTCATAAAATTAAACAAGAGAGGGCGGTGATTTGAGAGTTTGGAATGGTAGTGGAGATGGTGGCTTCTCGGTTAAAAAGATGTATCGACTTATATCAGGGGCAGCTCTTAAGGAGGGGCCTTGGAGGTTTATTTGGAATGAGGGGATCCCGTCTAAGGTTTCCTTCTTTATTTGGACAACTGTACTAAACAAAATACTTACTTGCGATAATCTCAAAAGAAGAGGGTGGGCTTTGGCTTCGAGGTGCTGTTTTTGCAAAAAGGAGGAGGAGACTGCTTACCATTTGCTTCTCCATTGCGAAGAAATTAGGAAGATTTGGTATTCTTTCATCAGAAGGTTTAACGCTGAATGGATTATGCATGAAGATTTTAAATCTATGCTGTGTAGTTGGGGTAGGAAGACAAGGAAGAAGGGGAGGAGTAGGAGCTACATTCTTTGGAATTTATCCCCGGCTGCTATTTCGTGGACTGTTTGGTGTGAGAGAAACTAGAGGCTATTCCAGGATCAGAGAAATGACACCCACCAGATTATTGATAATATTTTATCTCTTCTTTTCCTCTGGTCTTCTAGTTTTGCTGAATTTAGGTGGTGTACTTATAATGATTTTGACTGTAAATGGGGCATGTACTGGGACACACACAGTAACTATAGTTTTACATACTCTGTAAATATGGTCTTTGGCCCTTACTAATATATACAAATACTTTTACCGATCAAAAAAAAAGAAGTTTCAATTAACATGGTCGTAGGCTTTCTCAATGTCTATTTTACAGATAATACCTGGATTTTCACTTCCCAGTCTGGATGCTAAGCATTCATTAGCCACCAGAACGTTGTCCGTGATATGTCTCTCATTCATAAATGCGTTCTGGTAAGTAAATATATTGCTGTTCAAGGCTGGTCTAATTCTTGTCGCCAGAATTTTGGAAATCATTTTGTATACTACCCCCTATAAGACTAATTGGCCTGAACTCTTTGATGCCCTTGCCTTTTCGGAATGAACACTATAAAATTAGAATTCACACTCTTCTTGAATGATGCCTTAGAGTGAAATTATGCCTGAACATTCATAAACTCCACTTCATGCACCTCTCAGCAATGTTTATAGAAGGTCATAAATCCGTCCGGCCCCGGAGCCTTATCTCCATCTAGATCTTTTAAAACCAATTTCACCTTTTCGACTGTGAATGGCTTTTCCATATTGTTGCTAACCTCAGGATCAACCATTGGGAAGTCCATCTTTTCTAACAGAGATCTGAAGTCTGCTTTTTCTGTATATAATTGCCTGTAGAACTCTTTTGTAGCTTCTAGAATTGATGGATCATTCCCTAGACTCTCTCCATTAATCCTCAGCCGATGTATAATATTATACTTTCTGTGCGAGATGGCCATTCTGTTGAAGAATCTCATGTTTTTGTCACCTTCTTTAAGCCAGAGTGCACGAGATTTTGTAAGCCAACACACCTCTTCCATTTTTACCATCCTTTTTTAGTTCCTTTCCCACCGAATTTCGAATTGCTATTTCATCCCGTGAGAGCATGTTCAGTTCCTCCTTCGACTTCTTCCAATTTCTTCTTTCGATGTTCCACTCTCCCAAACACCTCCGTTTTCCAGGTATTTATTTTTTCTTTTCGAGCTTTCAGCTTCTGAGTTCTGACAAAAAAATGTAGCTAGTTTTGCCCCTAAAGTTGAAAGGTCCTCAACATTCTTTTATCAGGTCCAGGAAACCATCCTCTTTGAGCCACATGTTTTCGTACCGAAACGGTGGACAGTGGTGATGCATTGCCAAGCTACTGAGCAATATTGGATTGTGGTCTGGTATTGTTCTAGTCAGTGCAACACCCCTTGCCTTGGGAAACTGTTCTTCCCACTCAGGATATTAAGAACCTTTCCAGCTTTGAAACTGTTCTTCCCACTCAAGAGGACATTTACATATATTATATGTAAATGTATGGATACCTCAAAATAGCATTCTGCACACGGAAATATCAAATATTTCATTAAGATCAATTAGGAAAATAATTACAATTAGCAAAATTATAGCTGATTTAGTTCTGTAATACTTTTTTGTTGTATATGACGCTAACATTATGATATTAGATATTTTTGTTGCTTTGTACTGCTGGATAAATGGGAAAGTAGCGAAAACAAGTGTTCCAACAAGTAGGCTACTTGTGGTAGCTCTCTCATCTTATCAAGAAGAAACGGCTGCTCAAAGATATGGGAACGGGTCAGCCCAAAGAAAGCTTTTGAACAACCTTGTAAGCCCATGTGACAAACATGAACACCAGCTAGAGATTCCGAATAGAGGTCATTATAATTCAATACAAGGGAGGGTCTGTCCTTACGGTAACCTAGCAAACCTGAGTCAGGATCAGGTGTTTCCATGACCACATTGCAAGACAATTCCTAACCAATAAGGGGAAGCCATTTCAGCTGATAGCTAGTGCATTCCTCACATGAACCAGTAACCACTAAAGTGGTTTTTTTTGGGGGGGGCTCTAAACGCCATTGGCATGGGAGCATTCGATTGCAAGTTGGTCAACCTTCCAGTCATGAATGTCCTATTACTGGGCCAACCGTTAAACTAGGTGTAGCACAAAAGTCAAAGAACTGTAGGTTCTTAGGCTTTTGCCTAGAGCCATTTGGAAAAACTGTTATGTAGAAAGGTCACACATCCAGTAGTTTGATGTTCATTTTGACTCTGAGCGATATCTCTTTATTAAGTTGACCAATTCTTATAAGGTGTTAATGCATTAGTTGGTGAACCATATATTGTATATGTTTTCAGGGATGCTGTGCACTGTGCCTCTATTGGAAGAGTTTTCGTGGTTGTCTGGTTTGCAGCTGGGGTGAACTTTTTCTGATTGTGTTTCATGAAGTTTGCTAACAAATGGTAAAATATGTATCTCTCTTTCTTTGTGAGTCTTTTTAGATGATGGGAATTAGTGAAAAAGTGCTATACGAAAGTAGTAAACTCTATATTGTTTCTGATTATTCTGTCTTCTCATTTTATAGAAAATAGGTTATATCCAGAATGCTTTTATCTTACCACTACTCAATCATACATGGTTAACATTCACCTTATCATTGGACTATAATGGTAAATTTTTTGATGAGGAGATCAAAAGGGCTATATGGGATCTTGATAGGGACAAGGTACTAGGACCAGATAGTT
This sequence comes from Pachysandra terminalis, assembly GCA_031762675.1. Lineage (NCBI taxonomy): Eukaryota > Viridiplantae > Streptophyta > Magnoliopsida > Buxales > Buxaceae > Pachysandra > Pachysandra terminalis. Next base: position 15,375 of record JAUPMG010265248.1, read on the forward strand.
TTACTATAGCTGTTTTCCAGGATGCTTGGGAGATTATCAAACCAGATATTATGGATGTCTTAAATGAGTTTTTCGATAATGGGATAATCAACAAGAACATCAATGCAACTTTTCTAGTGTTGATTCCCAAGAAGAAGGGGGCTAGGGAATTAAAGGTCTTTAGACCAATTAGCCTAGTGACTAGTCTGTTTAAGATTATAGCTAAGGTGTTGGCTTTGAGACTTAAAGAGGTCATGGGGGATATAGTGTCGGTCAACCAAAGTGCTTTTATCGCGGGTCGTCACATCTTGGAATGTGCTCTGGTTGCAAATGAGATTGTTGAGGAAAGAATGTGTAGTGGTAGGTATTGGATTTGGAAAAAGGCATACGATAGGGTCGAGTGACACTTTCTTGATGCTGTGCTTGAGTGGAAAAGGTTTTGGGTCGAGATGGAGGAGATGGATTGGTGGGTGTTTGAGGAACGCATCTTTTTCTTTCATACTTAATGTTGGTGTCCAGGGCAATTTCATATTGTCTAAAGGTCTTTGTTAGGGTCGCCCCTTATTACCTCTCCTGTTTTCTTTGGTGGGTGACGTTTTTAGTTGTTTTTTATTGAGGGCAGAAGAGTTAGGTTTGGTATCAGGTTTTCGGGTGGTTAGAGACTCGATCAATGTTTCATATCTTCAGTTTGCATATGATATGATTCTCTTCTTAGAAGCAAATGAGGTTGAGATTTATTGGATCAAATCCATAGTCAAAGTGTTTTGAGACAGTTTCTGGTTTGAAGGTGAATCTGGGAAAAGTAGTCTCGTAGGGATTCAGATGGATCATACTCGGGCTCATGTTTTTGCAGATGTCCTAGGTTGTCGAGTAGATGAGTGGCCCATTCGGTATCTAGGTTTGCCTATAGGAGATAGCCCCCATAAAGCGATTTTCTGGGCCCCAGTCATTGAAAAAATAGAGAAGAGGTTAGCTTTCTGAAAGAGATCATATTTGTCCCTAGGAGGGAGGATTACACTGATCCAGGTATCGCTAACTCACCTACATATATACTTTCCCTTTTTAGAATCCCTGCTAGATTAGCGCACCATATTGAGAATTTCCGGAGAGACTTTCTATGGGAAGGTGGGGGAGGGGGTAGGAAAAAAATCACTCGGTGGAATGGGCTACAGTGTGCAAAAGCAAGCAGGAGGGTGGACTTAATTTGGGAAACAATTGTACACGGAGTTTGGCTCTGTTGGGCAACGACTATGGAATTTCAATACGAACACAAATTCCCTGCGATTTAAAGTGATTCGCAGCAAATATGGTATCCATGAAAATGGGTGGGATCTAAACCCACGGGCTAGAATATTTACTTCGAGCCCCTGGACGGCAATTTCCACTGTTGCCCCGTTGTTCCTTCAGTACTCTCATTTTTGTGTGGGAAATGGGTCGGGGGATGGGGGGGAGTCTTCTTTGGCTTCTAGGTTTCCTCGACTTCTGAATCTAGTCAGAAATAGAAATTTGTTGGTGTTTGACATTTTGTCCTGGTCTAACTCTTGGTTGGGGTGGAAATTGGAGTTTAGAAGAGACCTTCAGTCTGTGGAACTGGTTGAGCTAGCCAGTCTCTTTGAGAAATATGGTTCCTTCTCTGTTCGGTCCTTCTTCTTTGTGCTTCGTGGTCCTTCTAGTGCTAATGAAGTTTCTTTTTCCCCTACTACACTTTGGAAACCTCATGTTCCGCCTAGGATTAATGCTTTTGTTTGGACTACCATCCTGTACAAAATTAACACTTGTGATTTCCTTCAGAGAAAATGGAGGAAATGTGCTCTCTCCCCAAATATGTGTGTCACGTGCAGAAAGGGTTATGAGTTGGTGGATCACCTCTTCTTATATTGTATGATGGCAAGGTGGATATGGTCCTCCATTATTCAATGGGTAGAGGTGGAATGGGTTATGCTCCAGAGGGTGTAGTCCTTGCTGGATCAATGGAGATTTCCCAGATTGGGGAAGAGGGGAGGATAATTTATGGAACTACGTTCCAGGCAATTTTGTGGATGATTTGGGGGGGAAACAAATAGAAGAGTTTTTGAAGGAAAGCTTTCTAGTGTGCAAAGCATTATTGAAGCTTGCAAGGTGATGTTGGCTTCATGGATGGTTGTACTTCTAGAGTTCAAAGGCTTATCAATTGTAGATATTAAACCACCGATTGAGAGTTGCATTAGATTGAATTTTGATGGTTCCTCTTTGGGGAACCTTGGCCCATCTAGGATAGGGGGAGTGTGTAGAGATCTCCTTGGCCATATCATTCATATATTCTCGGGTCCTGTTGGTGAGGGAGACTCAACACAGTGGAGGGACATGCTTTGGTGGCTGGTTTGAAGGAGGCTGGAGATCAGAGTTTTAGATGTGTGGTAGTGGAGGGTGATTCCTCGTCGGTTATTGCATGGATGAAATCGAATAATAGATATCCAAGGCGGTTTATCTATATGGTCTGTCTAATCAGCTTCTTGGGAGAGGGGATGAAATTGCAGTTCAAACATATTCCTAGATCAGCAAATGGAGTGACAGAGGCTGGCTAGAGAAGGGGTGATGAAGGAAGTGTTTTATTTGGGCCCTCCAACCGAGGGCCCAAGTATTTCTTGCTGATTTGTCTAGTTTATTTTCTAACTACAGCAAAGGGATTGAAGTATATCAGCTGTGCTGTTATTTATGTTGGGTCATTACTTTTACTGTTGAAGCCCAACTCCATAAAAGTTGATGAATTGGTAATTAGAAGCTGCTTCATATTTAACACTCACACAGACAAAAAAAGAAGAAAGAAGAAAAGAACTGTTTCTTGCCAGCTATGGGAGTATGGAATTAATATGGCTTCTAATATTGCCAATTTGATATTCATGCTGAGGAGCAACAAAACAAAAAAGGTTTTGCCAACAACTAGTTTCTACGACCTAAAATTGACTAAACAGAATCCTGAACCTAAGAGTGGACTTATTCATTTTTCTAGGGTTTTATCTGTATGGGGCAGGGGAGGGTGCCTAAGTGTTACTGTTATCAGTTGTTATAACATAAATAGCAGGGTTTGGACTGTTAATCAGTACTTATAAGTTGCTTTTTAATATTAATTAAAAGAGAATAAAAATCCAAAAATAATTGAATACTGGCTATTATAGCAGGTAAATATATCATAATAATTGTTCAAGCAATACTGTTATTAGCCTTTATAAATTATAACAACAATTAGAAAAATTACGATCCCCGAAAAGAACATAGAGAAATGTTCTAGTGATTTAGATAACATAATATTTACATGCTTACATAATATGGTGATGATTTTGTTTTTGTGCTTTCAAGTCATGAACTAGTTAGAGGGTTTGAATTGATTTCTTTTTAAAATATAATACCTTCTAGCATGCATAATTTTACAGAAAATAAAAAAATAAATTGAAAGTCTGTCCTTCCGATTGGGGAAAAAATCAGTGAAACTTGATGAGTTGGCGTAGAATTTCGTGTACCTATTTTTTGGGTGGTGGTGGTGGTGGGTCCCATCCTAGTGGTAATCTAATCACATATAATGAATTCTAATATATTTCCAAGCTCCTTTTAGCAATCCTCATTATATATTGTTATTTAGTAATCTTTATAAATAAAATAATAATAAAAGGTTAGGATACTAAGAAATAAAAAAGATAGCAAGTATATAATAGAGGGACTGTGAGGACATCAATTTTCATTGTCAATACTCATTTTCCACTAAGGTTTGTTCCCCCAACTACTACCTCTTATCTTCTTGGATTATTATTATTTGAGAACTTCTGTATTAGAAAATCAATGTGATTGGATGCCTTGTGTGTGTCAGCAGAAGAGGTATTGGTACACTATTTCTATATTTTCTACTGTAAAATATAGCAAGAAACTTCTGTGTTTATTCTTCCATGTATATGACGAGTCTCATACCATGATTGCTCCTATTTAGGTAACTTTTATTTTTTAAAAGCAAAATTTATACTTTTTTTTTATCTTCTGAGGTTTATGGAATTTCACTTTCACCCATCTGCTCTAATGTCAGGCTCAGATTCCCCTTGCCCTCAGTTTTCGACGTCAGGCAAATGCCAACTTTTTGTGACCGTTTTGCCTTTCTTATGAGCACAAGACTAAAATACACTTGATGATATTTTGAATGCATTTCAATTTTACCCTTCTGATTCGTGTTGGGTAGCATCAAGCTTGGTCAAATGGAGGTAACTTTGTTTTGGATAAGGCATTCTCACTAACTACACATGCTTAACAATCTAACTATTTATTTTAGATCCATTAGGATAAATGGCTTGAAAGAAATTAACTTTTAAAAGTTTTTATCTATATATACTTAGGGCTGTCAACGAGCCGAGCTAGCTTGGCTTGGGCTTGTGGTCGGCTCGCATGAGCCGAGCTTGAGCCCAATATTTAGGCTTGCGAGTCAAGCCCGAGCCCAAAAATAGGCTCTTGATTTTAACGAGCCTGAGTCGGTTAATGCTCGGTTCGGTCTTATATATCATATATAAATTTATATATCATATGTATCATCTCTGTCTCTCTCTCTCTCTCTCTCTCTCTCTATATATATATATATATATATATATATATATAAATATATATAATATTTATTAATAATTAAA
>JAUPMG010265258.1:0-19993 GCA_031762675.1 Pachysandra terminalis
TTTCATTCACATGTGCGGGTGGCCAATAGAGTGCCGCCCGCACTCACCCGCACGGCTTGGCCACCCGCACCTAATCCACCGCCCAGATTCCACTGTCTTCTTTTCCAGCTTTCAGTTATAGTACTAGAAACCTTGCTTTAGTAATAGACTTTCAACTTCTTTCTTCCATTGGTCAATTAGTCTCATTCTAAATCTACAGTAAGTTTGGTGGCATTATTTGTCAATAAGAACCCTAATAGTGCATCCAAATTTTAAACCACTGTTAAGAAAATCCTTTCCAAGCCAATTCTGTTCTTTGAGATCAAAACAAGAAAATACTGCGTACCCTTTTATCTTTTTCTGTATATTTTGTATGTATGTATGAGAGAGAGAGAGAGAGAGAGAGAGAGAGAGAGTTTTCTTCCCCGGAAATCTCGATAGTATGGAATCTAGGGAAGGGTGGACAGATAGATAGATAAAGATGATGATGAAGAGATGATAGATTAGATAGATATAGAGAGAGATGAAAAGGAAATTCGAATTCCACAAAAGTAACCGAAATTATTTTAATGTGTCTGTTTGTGTCTGTGCATGTCCAGCTCCGGAGAAGAGACAGAGAGTCCCTTCCGCGTACAACCGATTCATCAAGTGAGTAATCATGAAAAGATTTATTCAAAAATTATCTTTTTTTCAACAAAAAAAAAATCATTTTTTTTCCATTTTTAATCTCAATTTTTATTTTTATTTTATTATTAATCTGCATGATGGGTTTGATGATCTTGACACCTATCTTAATACGCAGGGACGAGATCCAACGCATCAAGGCCGGAAATCCCGATATAACCCACAGAGAGGCCTTCAGCGCCGCTGCAAAGAACGTAATATCCAAGAACATTCTAATGTTCTTGTCTTTTCTATTCTCTCTTTCTTTGTTTTAGGGTTTGGATTTATACACTTACTTTTTAAAGGACTTTTTTTTTTCTCCTTCATTTGTGGGGTCTCTTTCTTTCAGTGGGCCCACTTCCCACACATCCACTTCGGTCTCATGCCTGATCAGGCCGTTAAAAAAACTAATGTGCGCCAACAGGTAATCTACACTACATACCAGCTTACATGATGAAGTCTTTCACAAAGATAAAGTGACTTTTATGAGTTTATATTTTTGGATTTATTATTTTTTTAATTTTTTGTAGGAAGGAGAGGATGTTCTCATGAAAGATGGATTTTTTGCTTCAGCTAATGTGGGTGTCTCCCCATATTAAAGATGGGTTTGTTGTTGTTATTAGGGTCTCTCTCTTTATCTTACCTTACTCTGGAGGAGAATGTTGGCAGCCATGAATACTTGGCTTCTAGCTAGTTTGATAGGTGGATAAAGGGTCTCTAAGAAAAAGAATGTTTGTGAAATCTAACAACTTTTAATTTCATTCCAATCCATCTGCACATGAAGAAGGTCTTTTGTTGTTTATAGTTCTGTAGCTAGGAAGACATTATCCTTATGTTTGGACAGGGCTTACACTCTCTTTTACTAGCTAGTTATTTGGTTTCTCCTTAGTTAAATTTATACCTTCTAATCTTTTACTAAAAAGTGCTTCTTATGTGGTTAGTAAGATTCACCCTACTGCATTAGCATCATCTTCATTTTTTTCCATATTTCTACGTTTCGAAGTAACTAGATTCATTGGCATCCTAGTGACCATGTTTCTTAAGTCTTTCTTGTTTTTATTACTCACATATTACTTCGCTAAGCATTTTATAGCAAAGAAGATAAGAAGAATTAACTAAGTTCTTGCATTTTGTAGCAAAAGAAGATAAAATGCCTTAGTTCAACTCCATTTGTCCCTAAGCAAGAAGACGCAAAATTATATTACATAGAAATCATAAGAATCAGCTTACATTGTAGATTATAGTGAAATAATGTATTATAAGTAGTCACCATTGAAATGTATGCTTTTCGAGGTTGATTTTGACAGAGTTCATATGAAGTGTAATTACAGCCATCTACGAATGGGGGGGAATTGGTGTTGGAACAAAAACAAGGCACGGTATAGTGTTATAATAGGACACTGAATGTCCTAAATCTTTTGAGGTTCAAAACCCAGAAGGAAAAGTTGATTGTTCATTTTTTTTTCCATTATTCATGTCAGGATGAACCAAGTTTCAAATCAAACTTAGATCTGACACTTTAGAAGTGTCAGATCAGATGTGCTAGAAATATCGCATGCCTTTTATGAATAATATTCCGATGACTAATTGTTTAAGAATAATTTTAAGAATTATCATAATTTGCACAAAGCAAGGTACAATATTGATCAAGCATATATTAATGGAGATCGAGGGCTGCTTATTATTGCAGTGATGATAATAGTAATTTGGAGGAGTAAAACAATCCCTGCTACAAGAGAATGCTCAGATATTTGACATATAGAACGAGATTAATACTGGGTATTATATATTCATCAAAAATCTTAATAAAAAAAAAAATATGTTATGACTGAAACATAGTCATTGCTGTACATTTTTCTGAGTAAAATCTTTTGATGGGTTATGAGAAACAGTACTCCTTTGATCCATAAATGCAATTATATATATATATATATATATATATATATCTGTATTCTCGTCCATAATGTTATAGTACATTTGTTTCAAATCTTTTAAAGAATCACAAGTAAATTAGTTCCTCAATTATCCATCTTAATTCCCCTTCAAATTCTGAGTATTGCCCTCTTATAATGGTTAAATTTCCAGATTAGCAGTAATTGTGTTTAGTTTTTTACTTGAAAGAGAAGCCAATAACCACCATTCATGTCACAAATGGATGGTTAATTTTTTCAATGGAATTGGAGTGTGATGGAAGTCCTGTAAGGAGTTCAAGATCCAAACAGAAGTGAATCCAATCAAAGAGTGAAGTGATTAATTGAAAATCATTTCTCAGTGCCAATGTCTTTTTATATATATATAGACAGTACGTGTTAGGGCATACACATTTGCTGCAGCTTCGATTGAGTTTTTGGTGAAACAGCAAGAGAGTTTTGTTCAGGTCCAGGATACTTCTACCACATCCGATCATCTGGAAAGAAAGTTGTGTATGATCTATATGAAAATTATATAATGTTGGACTTGAAGTTGTATAAACTTAGTTGAAAATGGTTTTTTATGGAAACATATTAAGAGCTCCTTAGATTTGATATATTCTATTGTTAGTGTTTGATCAGGTTTCAGAGAATGCTTGGATTTGGACGAGTCATTACACCCATCCCTGCCGAGGATCCAAAATTTGTGTTGAAAGATCATACATAGGTTTAAGATATGTATTGGTAGGGGTGTCAATGCATGACCAGGGCATGTTCGGTCCCAGCCCATCCGTGTCATGAAAAAAATAGGCCCTAACCCATCCAAGGCCCGCTTATGTCCTTATCTTAGCAGCCCAAACCCGACTTGTGGTTACTCATAGGGTTAGAACTCCAAGTTTGGGCCAGTCCTATCATTTAAAACCACAAGATTCACGAATATACTTGTAATAAGCAAAGGCCATATCAATGTTAATAATGGTGCATATGTCATGGTAACTTAAAAAAAGAAGGCAAAAAGAACGAAGGAATAGTTTTCTTATATTAAGGATTTCTTATTTAATAGAATTAGCAAAAGTACATGTGCGTTGTATGTGAAGGTTGATCTTATAATACATATTGTAGTTAAAATTATAATACAAAGAAAATATGTGCCACCAAAAAGTACCTAAATTAATATTCCTTTATTTTATTTATTATTATTTTTTAAGTTTTATTGAAATCCATGAATCCTATATTAATCATTTACGGGCTATAAAGACTCCTAATCACACTATATGTCTTTCACCTTGTCCTCATCACAATCTGAACTCTTTATTCCACCCATAATTCTTTATTTTATAACCTTGCGACTATAAAGGAAGGTCCTTCCCATGAACCTACGTTTAAGTCCATTGTGGTCTTAAACAGTGCCAGATATGATTCTCTGCCTGGATTTTTCAATCGTAAGACATCAGAGCATTCAACTGCAAAAACTGCTCTTATGGAATTAGTTAAATCAAGAAACTTGAATGAATGCGTTTCTCACCCTTTGGTACATTTGTTACCTATTATTAAGGAAAGCATAAATGCCATTTTACTAGGGAACAAAGATGTTTGAGTGGATGTATCTAGAGAAATTAAGGAGACAAGAAGCTCTCAATTGTTAATTGTGATGCATACATGCCAAAATGCCTAGGCGTTAGACCCACCTGTCACCTAGGCGAGACACTCATATAGGCGACAAATTTATATAATTATATTATTAATAAAATTTATATAATTATATTATTAATTTAAAATATAACAAATAAAGTAATAAGGATAATATTTCTAAAATTTTATAAGTATTACCAATATTTTATAAGTAATATAATTTTTTTTATTTTACTTCTAATCACACTATATGTCTTTCACCTTCTTCTCCTTATCACAATCTAAATTCCCTATTCCATCCAAGTTTACAACCATAATTCTTTATTTTTTTTAAGTTTTATTAAAACTTTATAAACGCTATCTCTTATCCTTAACTTTAATTCTCCAATTAAATAATTAAATCTTAAAAGAAACCATATTTTCCTTTTAATAGTATAATAGATATAGATTAAATTTTTATGTTTTAATCATTTACGGACCAGAAAGACTCCTAATCACAATACATGTCTTTCACCTTCTCCTTATCACAATCTGAATTGTTATCACGATCTAGGTTTTTCACCATGTTTATATAAGAGAACGGGTATTATAAGGGAACATGACTAGTTCTTAAGGAGTGCTAAAGTGGACGAGGAGACTAGAGAATATGCACGGTACAAGAGTGGCTCATAGTGTGTTCTCTCAAACAATATCAAGTACTTCCCTTAGTTTCCTTCTATTTGTTATCTGTTCTCTTTTTACTAAAAACGTCTAATTGATTCTTTTCTTTATTAGTTTTTATCTATTTTATATGTTATATATAGATATCACTTATAAGCGGATAGAAAATTCTTGCAAGTTGTAAACTTTTAAGCTATTATCACTCATTTTATATGTTATATATAGAATGGAACTATATGCATAAAGCATATAGATGGAACTCTGCCTTCAAAAGCTATGCAATAATAGAATTCAGACAAGCATCTAAAACGTCTAATTGATTCTTTTCTTTATTAGTTTCTATCTATTCTATAATTATATATAGATATTACTCATAAGCGTATAGAAAATTCTTGTAAGTTGTAAACTTTTAAGCTATTATCACTCATTTTATATGTTATATATAGAATGGAACTATATGCCTAGAGCATATAGATGGAACTATGCCTTCAAATGCTATGCAATAATAGAATTCAGACAGACATCTAGGTATGCATAAGGCATACTAAATAAACATAACTACTTGGTGATTTTATTCTATTATCTTAAGTCAAACAAACATAACTATTTGGTGATTTTATTCTATTATCTAAAGTTATTACATACAGATGCTTGTATGGGTTGAATCTTTATAGTAATAGCTAACATTACAAAGGCCTGCCACACACCAAGAAGGACCTTATATCAAATGATTTATTTATTTAATTTTTTTTTATGAATAGTAAATTTATCGGTAATTGATAAATATTTTTTTTACTATAACGAAACTATCTTCTAAGTGCTTACCCATAAGCAGTAGAGGAAGGCTACCCATAAGGAGAAGTTCCTGAGAGCAACTTCTCCCAAGCACTTATGTGTTAAGCTATTTCACAATTTTAGTAATATTTTTAAAATACCTAATTTACCCCTAAATTTTCATAAGCACTTAAATAAGTGTATTTACCAAACACTATTTTCTTCAAATAAGCAATTTATTGTTGTTGTTGATAAGTGCTCCCATTGAGCAAATTATCCAATGAGTGCTTATCCATAAGCACAAGCCGGGCCAAACGCTAGCTAAGAATGACAATAAGCAGTTATGAAGGATTTTCAGAAAAAACAAAGTCTTAAAAGTTAAAAGTAACTAAAAAGAAGGCATCCATACTCATAATTCCATTCTATTCAAGTCAAGGATAACATGTCATACTAGGAAATGTGTTAGTTATACTCTGCTAGACATTTTTTTTTATCAATAATGAAAATTTTGTATTAATGTATCGAAAGGAAAAACTGTACAGCATTTTCAATCCTATTCATCTACAACAAAATATACATAACTGTTGATAAATGATTTGAATTTAAGTAGTTAGTCTGAAGAATATCTTAGATTCGATAGATTATATGCTTTATAATTGTTTATTATCACAATATTTAGTAATTTATTGAGAGAAGCAAAAACATGCTTTATAATCAACACTTAACATTAACTTTCACGGGCAACGCACGTGCACCATTGCTAGTATATGTACATGAGCTTAAAATAATGTAAAAAAAAATTATATTATTTATTTGATTTGTTTATTAGTGTTGGAATATTATATATTAAAATAAAAAAATAAATAGTTTTTTCTTAAAAATAATTTAATTATTTTACAAAATTATATTAGAATTTGTTATTAATGGAGGATTATCACAAGCAATGCACGTACAGCATAACTAGTATAATTGCAATGAGCTTAGGACAATGAAAGTCAATTAAATCGAGCAGGGTGACTGTAGATAAGAATCCATCAATCACATGGATGAGAGTAAATGCATCGTCACTACAAAATTTCCAAAGATTGTATTCTGGTCCATCCGTATATGAAAACCGATCAAAGGTAGAAGAACCTTTCAAGTAAAAAAATGTAGAATGACCATGTGAAACTTACTTGGATGCTGCAACAATGGGTCCACCATATGACTTTACCTCTTGAAATTTGAAAACCCACTTCTTTTTTCTCAAAAAAAAAAAAAAAAAGCTTAATTAATCAACTTAAGAGATCTGATCTATTTGGTGAAAAGTGCTTTTTGGAAAAGGACCCAGGATTGAAAGGGTGCTTGCTGCTCCTGGACCACAAACACCTCATTACTTCAAACATTTTTCTTTCACTTTCAGCTTGAAACCAACCTCTAATGGTCCCCCATGTCCCCCAAATGCCTCGGGAGTTAGATTTGGGCTGCTTGGACAAATGATAACTTGAATAGTCTTCTGATTCTTTATGTAAAACCAGTTTAAAAGGGATTAGAATCAGTTTGACACAGAAAAATAAGCTTCCTTAAGAAAGAAGGGTCAATTGTATTGAAAATGGGTAAATCACAATCGTTACATAAATTATACGTAGAAAAAGAATGATGGGATCTTCCAATAACCTAAAATTACAACAACTTGAGGGAGGGGGGGGGGGGGGGAGCCTACTAGAAACATTGTGCATGAAAACAGACTTGTTAAATAGCAGAAAATTCATATTAACAAGACTGGTTCTGCACACCTAAACACTTACAACGGGAAATGGGAAACATCACTCGAGCAAGCCAAGCTACCGGACTCACCACACCGCCATGAGCAGACATTGTACACTTCACACCATCAACAAGAAATAGTTTTTAACGGGAAATGAAGCTGGCAGCAAACAGCAACATCAGCAGATTCAAGAGTAGATTTGATCTTCCATTGATTAACGATGCTGCAGAAACAACCTGTGGCCTAAAAGATGTGGGCAACAAGTAAAAACAGGGTTATTTGTCATAATAATGACCAAAGATAGATAGGAAAGATGGTAAAGAAAAGGTATAAAAATACATACTTCTGCCGGGTTTTAAGGGCACCACAATACAGGACATTGTCTGGAGGAGGCAACTCAGTTTTGTTGGTAGCCTCTGGATTGACAACCCTTACATACGTTTCTTGGCCAAGATATCGTCTGTCAAGGCTCTCTGCTCTCAAGTTCCATACTCCGACATTATCAAGAGAGATTAAGATTGCCGTCCATGCTCCAGGAAAAACCTACAAAACAATTACAGAAAGATTTCAGGAAAAAAAAAAAACAGAATTCAATCCATGAATATGCACATTTTACACAGATTTACTTGAATAATCTAGCAAACAGGAAATTGTTCAAGATAATTGGTCCTCATTCCCCCAATTCACAACTGAAATAGGCAAATCTTAAAACAAGTGCTCTCCTTTTTTGATCTATTTGTTCCTTCTGTAGGGAGTGAGGCTGGCAGATTTAGCAGGAAAAGTTATTTGTTTAAATATCAAATGGAGTACATTATGTAGGCTTCTAATCTGAAACTCAATTCTTATGTAGCAATAAGAGCAAGACTTAACCACAGTTTCACAGCTCCCATTGAAGACATATTCATAAAAGCATTTCACACACAGGATTTTACAAGCTCATGGGAACCCACAGTTTGAGTTATAAATCAAAATAACTCGAAGAAGCAGAAAAATCTATGAATGGAGCACAGCCCCAATACCATCTATAGACCAGAAAAACCTATCTGATCCATAACCAATCATTTAGGTTTTCCGTATTAGGGGCCAACAACACAAAAGATGACTTACCAGTTTAATAAAAAATTACTGACTTGCAAGCCATGAACTCTGTAGTAATAATCTTTTCATATATGTTCACCAATCCAAGAAACCAATTCTACGGACACTTATTGGAAGACACAATGAGACAAGGGAAAACAAAAGATGAAGCAAACGATGCATTCAGTGTTGGGTAATTGTTGTTGTTGGTTTGGTGGTGGGTATCAATGTAAAACACAGTTTCATGAAAAACAGACCTGTGTTGTACAGCGAGCAATTCCATCCCACTTATTATATGTGCCCCTGCTGTTATTTGTCCACTCCCCATAATCCATTCTGCAACCAATCAATTCAAATATTATTGGTAACAGCAAGATACATGCAATCACTAGACTCATAGAATTCTTAATACGAATGACGAAGAGAAAAAGATCCCTACCCAACCACAAAAAATGCATATCCATCCATGTGATAGGTCTGAACCGCAGTGTCATTGTTCTGTAGTATAACTTCCATAAATCCCCTATATGTACCATTAATTACTGATGTTTCCAGCCGAGGTGGTCCTGTAAGTGGCATTTTGGGGAAATCAAGCTTGTAAACTCCCTTGACATGAAACTCATCAGCAAGCCTAATGGGTGTGTTTGGGTTGACAAATGAGATCCCACTGAGTGTATACCGACGTTTTCCGTTAATCATTACTGACGGCGTGTTCTTCAACACATATAGATCAGTCACATTGATTGAACCATATCTAAAAGAACCCTGAGGATTAGGGCGAGCACCGCTAGCAGAGACATTCCATCTGAACAATTTTGATATGAAACCATAAGCCCAGCGAAATCAAATGGTTAAAAGTTTCTAATCAGAGTATATCGTTAAGATCAAGAAATGGTTATAAATCCAATAAGCGCTCGTGTGAACAAACCTGATGGATCTAGCCTGGTTCATTGAAAAGGTCTTGTCAAACTCATCATTCGGTGCCTCTGGGAGAGGACCATGTGCCTTTCCCTTTGAATTGGAATAGTGCAAGATGGCAACACCTGTAACTCTTTTCCAAACTGACTCATTCACAAACCTAGCACTTGCTACAATGTAGTAATCAGAACTTGCATTCTGATCCATTGTAATCAAGAAAGAATAAGACTGTCCTACATGAATATCTAAACTAGTATAATTCTGTTGCACAGTGTATGATCCCTCAGCCTCTGCTAGAAGCAGGTTATGGTTCTGAATCCTGAAGTTCAAACTAGTTGAGACTCCAACATTGTGTACACGAATACGATAAGTTCTGCCTGTCAAATAAAAAAAATTGTCAATGTAAACTTCAAACAGTTTTACTGCAGGAACTAAGGGAAAAATATCACCATTTTCAAAGCTACACAACAAATAAAGTTAACAATGTGGGGGAAAAAGGTTAACAAAGGTTTAAATTTCGCTGGCATGCTGGCGAAATTTCACTAAAATGGACCCCCAGCGAGACAAAATGTAGGGGGAATTTGCTGAATTCCTCCCTTTCCATTTTGTCGAAATTCCGGCAAAATATAGCACAATTTCTTTGAAATACAGCGAAACATTTCCCCAATATTTCTCCAACCTGGCGAAATATTCCTTCAGGTCGGCGAAAAATCTGATGAAATGTCTGACGATATTAAAACCTTAGATATAACATAGGTTTGAACAATAAGGTTAACAATGTGTGTGTGTGTGTGTGTGGGTGGATGACAATAAAGCATTGCAGCGTATGATTATGAAGCATTAACGTATATCCTCGAGGGAAATATCATACCATCTAACAAATGGTATGTGGCCTGTTAATCAGTTTAACTTGTATGTATTGTTGTAAATCCATACTATCATTTGTACCTTCACCTTCTAAATGGACCACAACCCGCATCACAAAACGAATAAACAAACATTTACTTGACGTTGACATACAAATAGAATCAAACAGGGATCCAAACGATGGTTCACTGTCTAATGACAAATATGACAAACAATTGACAGAATACCAAAGCTAAGGCCCACCAGTAAAGTGTATTGCCTGAATTGTTTCCACATATAGCTGTTTTGTCAAGATGTTCAATGGCCTATAAGGATGACAAGCAAATCGTACAGAAATCTCAAAACCAATTTCCCCTAAAAATATGACTTGTGAGCATTACCTGGGTGGACGTCAATGGTTTCATACCCAATGCCATCTGGAACAAGCGTGTCGTTGTATCTGTAAGGTCCCTTCCCATTAATGAGAACTCCATCAGGCATCCCAAGGCCTTTTCCTGAATCAAGAGTATCTTTCAGTGCCTGAACAAAAGCAAATCAGCATTAGCCTATCACATCCTAGACCCAATATCACCTTCTCTTCATGTTTAACTCAAAATGCTGATGAATGAAGTGAAGACGAACCGTATGGTTTCGCGTGTACCAGTCACCGATCATGATAGTGATATCCCCATCTGGGGTTGAGAAAGGAATTGCGATCACAGGCCGGTTAGTTATGATAAACCCACCAAAGCCACCTGAAGCTCTCTGTAAATTGAGAGAAGGGTAGTAGAAGAAACTCCCAATCTGATCCTTAACCTGAAACTGGTAAGACCATTTCCAGCCTGCAGGGATAGGACAATTGGTGCCGAGGACACCATCTTGCCAAGAGTTACGCCGTTGTTGGATTCCAGACCTGTCTCAACCATCATCAATACCAAAATCCTCAGAAATCACTATAGAACTCATAAATCCCAAATTAGGGGAAACAAATCGTACCAAGTAATGAGAAGATCCTCATCCAATTTGTTTGTTATATTGACCACAACATTGTTATTTGTAGTCGAATTAACAACCGGACCCGGAAACTTGCCGTTAATCGCTATAACCTGCAATCCAAAGCAATGCATACAGAGAAAATTACTTAGAACCCTAAATCACTTCAACATTGCTCAAAAACCATTATAAGATTCAAAAGCAACTAGAACACTAAGCACAGAAAAGCAAAACCCAGATGAAAAAATCCATTAAAATCATCTAAAATAGAAGGAATACATGGTCAAGTCAGAGCAACTACATGAAGGCCAAAACAGATTGCGGATATAAGATCTTACGACCAGCAATCCCCTTAGGAAAAACAAGTAGAACCCAAATGGAAAGATCTAATTAAAGAAGAAGAGAGAGACAGATCTGAAAACCAAACCTGCTGTTCGACGCCCAAAGGAGAAGCAGTGATGTAAGAGATCTCCCAGTCATATAAAACGAAAGGATCTTCAGCGAAACAGAGGGTTGTAAATAAAGCAATGTGGGTTAAGAACAGCAGAAGAAAACGAAGCGAAGCCATCTATCGAACTAATGAAGTTCTCTAGCAGATTTAGAACCGATTCTCAGAAAGATTTCACACTTACATTATCTAGAAAGAGAAAGAATAACAGAGATAGAAAGCGAGGAACGAAGAGACGAGGAGCAGAAGAAGAGAGTAGTAGTTATGAGAGAGAACCACTCTTTTTTCCTTTTTTTCACAGTAAGACTAGAAGAGTCAAAGCAAGAACAACTCACACCACGCCAGAGTCGGTAGTAGGGTTCGTTGTCCGGTTGCTATGAAGAAAAAAAAAACAGAAGGAAAATTATACTTTGAACTCTTGAGGTTTTGATCACTTACACTTATACCCTTGAGGTTTGTTAAATTACAATTACACTCTTTTTATATGAAACCTCAGTATTTATGGACTGATTTGGGGTGGTTGTTAGTGGTAGGGGTGGTAGATTTGAGAAGATTAATTTTATATTTTATTAGGGATAAATTAGTCAATAACCTAATAAGATTTTATATAAAAAAGAGTAATTGTAGTTTAACAAACTTCAGGGATCTAAGTGCAAGTGATCAAAACCTCAGGAGATCAAAATATAATTTTTCCAAAAAAATAAGATGAAACTTTATTTACCGTATTTGATTTTTTTTTAATTTTAAATTAATTATTTATTCTTTTTAGGATTATGTCGGTCATATAATATAATCCAACGTTCGGATTTTCTGAGAGCTCCACATGTACAGCTGTCTTCCTTACGCGGTTTCATATAACCTACATTGGTAATTGTAGGTGGACCCATGCTTAAACCATGTGTGACAATTATTAGAAGGAGGTTGTAGACATCATCAGATCACCGTCCGATTTCGTTGAATCGCGGCTCGAGTTTATTTCAAAAGCATTGCCAAGGTATAGGGATTACAAATACAGTAAATAGTACTTTTGTTATTCTTCAAAAAGAGTAAGGGTATTTCTGACTGAAATGATTTATAACGGTTCAAATATGTGAAATTTGAATAGTTTAGAGAAAAGCTGTAAAAGTAGAGACGTGGACCACACCAAAGCTAGAGTACGAATCATGGTGTTCCTCTTCACATGTAAATGCTGAGTTGGCAAAGTCCATATCATGTTCCACCATATCATGTGCAAATGTGCCACGTGACAAAAGGTGCATCCTTAGATAGACAATAAGGATATAATCATGTAAGACAGAGTTGTAATTGTGTAATTGGCTTTATAGAACCCCTACCAAAGTGAATAATTTGGATGAGTCACGTTAGTTGTAATCCACGTGGCAAAAAAAAATACCTGAATCACATTTTTAACCTTCATTCACATTCTTCTGTCAGGCACAGCTCATCTTGTAGTAGACCCATCTCTACTTAAGGTAGGGTTTTTTAAGGTAAGAGAAATGCAAGTGTGATATAATAATGTTTTAGTTCACGGAGAAAAGTCATATTACGGTCGGTTAAAATTCTTTAAAAACTTTTAAAATTCAGTGAATTTTTTCAATGAGAATATCCAATTGTCGAAAATGCCTTTGAGATAAATGTTTCAAAATTTCAATTTGGCCCTATCCCTTTCATCCTCCTTCTTCAATTTCGTTTGCCCTAGGCTTCTTTCACCCTCCTTCCCTAATCTTTTTCTCATTCTCCATTTGATGCCGGTGACATGATACTTCCGTCAGATTTGGAGATTTCTCAAGACTTGACAACAACCAACCTCAAGTGTTTTCAGGTTACAAAGATCAACCTTTGACAGTACAGAAGGGGTTTCAAAGATTTTTCAAGCTTTGACAAGTTCCCACCTCTAGAAATTTCAGGTTCCGAAAGCAACCGAATCCTTGTTGTACTGTCTCATGCATGCAAACTTCTTTCTCCTCTTCCTCTCCGCTAATTATTTTCTCTAACTGGTCGCACAGATAAGTCATTAATTCTTCCAACTACACAATCTTTCTACTACTGCAGATGAAAAGAGACTTCTCAAAATCAAGCAATCACTCACCATTAAGCACTTTAAGTTTTGAAAGCCTACAAAGTGAGATGGGCCCTTCCATATGTGCTTCAAATTCGGAAAACCTTCCAAAACAAGTTTATTTAATCTAAATAAAAGAACAGATGATCCAACACATCCCCCTCCTGTAACAACAGTAAGCACTTAAAGGTCAAATACTTGTTTCGCTAAATAATCAGATTTCAAGGAGAGTTTTTCTAGATTTCTTAAACCTTCTAGCAAATTGGATGGAACATCACACAACAATCTTAGACATGTTTCTATTAGGGGTGCAACTCGGATCGGTTTGGTCTGGGTTGACCTCAATCCAAAACCAAACCGAGGTGTATATGTACAACCCAGAACCAAACCAAACCGAATTAAGAACCAAAAATCCTAACCCGAAAACCGAATCAAAATTTTCTGAGAAACCCTAAACCCAAACCGAAATTACTTTTCCGGTTCGGTCTGGTTCGGGTTCAGTTTAGTACAAATTAATAATTTAATTAAAATACTGTCAAGCCATCCCAAGGTCAAGCCAGCCCAAGAGAACTAGGCCGGTCAAGCTAGCCCAAGGTTAAACTTTCTAAGCCCAAGGATTTATAGTGCATCGGTTGGAGGATTATTTGATCCCCAACCGATGTGGGACTTTTACTTTATACAAAAAAATGGTGTGTGCGTAGCAGCCCCATGCGCGGTAGCCCTATGCGCGGGGCGCTGCTGTGTGGTAGCCCCATGCACGGGGTGCTGCCCAGCACTCTGTACCAGCAGCTTTTCCCTTTTTTTTTGTTGCGCTCCTCTTGTTTGTTAAAAGTCCCAAACGAATGTATATATATATATATATATATGTCAAGTTTCGGTTCAGTTCGGTTAAACCGTAGTATAAATCCAAAATCGAACCGATTTGATTCGGTTTCATATTTTTAGAACCAAAATCGAACCAAATCTATAGAAACCCAAACCAAACCGAACCGAAGTCAGTTTGGGTCAGTTCGGTTTCAGTTTTAACTGACCCAAGTTGCACCCTTACTATTCGATATTGAGAATCAAACACTTTAGTCTGTCCTGATTCGGAATAGGATCAAATTGGCTCTAACCGGTCTCGAGGTTAGATCATTAAGTCTTTTCCCAGACTTGGAATATGATCAAGTTGTCTCTGTCCAATATTGAGGATCAGACGCTTTAGTCTGTCCTGATTCTTCAAGTTGCATGTGCCTTCTCATGTGCAGGTATGGCCTCTTAAAGATATACCCTGAAGAGACCCCGAAGTAGGGGTAAAAGTGGAATTTAACCGGCAGATATCAGGTGGCCTCATCTTATTAGTCAAATTTGAAATTTCAAATCGAGGGGTCGTCAATACTTAGTTCTAAAAAAAAATCGTAAAACATATCTATTTAAATATCATAATTTTGATAAGATTTAGCTCGGAACTCGGACCAACCTATTGAAAACTTGTCCAACCTTGTCCCCTAAGTCCGGTTGGGTCTGCCTTTACTTAGGGAGTAGATCATCTGCTAGATAGCTAATTGGGACCGCCCTGTGATGAGAGAGCCGAGGGGTAAAAAGGTATTTTTGCCTCTTGGGCTATCTCACATTACAGGGCTGACCCTGTTAGCTATTTAACACAGGATCCCGTCCCCTTTACATAATCCCCTAACTGTAGGCTCATAGCACACGTTTTGATATGAGAGGGAAACTAAGCAACCCATTGCACACCAGACAAGGGCTATATGCAATAACGAGAATTTGAAGAAGAAAAAAATTCATTTTGTGGGGTGAAAAGGTGACGTAGGTGAAGAAAAACGGTGTTGATGAATCCAGTCCCACACAACCTTCTACAAGTTGCTCGGATTCAAGGAAAACCCTATAAACAATATATAGGAACAAGAGAACATTTTCAATAAAATAAAATAAACTTTTGTATCTTTTCTAAAACATCTTTCCTACTTGTAACAATTTTTCTCCTCAAAATAAATCTTAATTTGCTAAAAAAAAGTTACTAAAAAGAGTAAAAAAACAACAACGAAAGGCATTTTGAGGGCATAATCGATCTTACAAAAACAATCCACATCACGACAAAGCCGTGAGTCTTATAAATCTCGTTGAGAGTTTTCCGTGGATTTATTATAAACCTAATTCTAACATCAAAACGCTACTTAATCATCTCAGTAAACTATATTTTATCAAAAATGGTTAAGGAAAAAGTAGATGAAAAGAAAGAGTGATAAGACATGGATCTCTTTGACCCTACGGATTGAACAGTACTTAAAAACCCTAATGCCTATCAATTAAAAGGGATTAGTGATGACTTCATGTGATAGCAAACAGATCAGATGACTTATTGTAATTAGTAGTAATATCAGGTGGCCACCCAGAGTTCCTCCAAACACTTCAGTACGGTACAAAGAGAAGATCCGACGTACTGAAGTGCGTAAGGGAACTCCAGGGGATACCTGAAGCTTTCCTTACTAAGCCGCTCAGTAAGGGAATACCTACCTGCCTTGCTATTTATAGATACAAGTTTCATTTAGTTAAGAGAACTAGTGGAAGGGAAAAAGAACTGGAA
This sequence comes from Pachysandra terminalis, assembly GCA_031762675.1. Taxonomy (NCBI): domain Eukaryota; kingdom Viridiplantae; phylum Streptophyta; class Magnoliopsida; order Buxales; family Buxaceae; genus Pachysandra; species Pachysandra terminalis. The sequence continues at coordinate 16,291 of JAUPMG010265258.1, forward strand.
GAGGATAAGATTTACCCAGTGAACCTAGACATATTTCTGGTCGAGATACAAGGGTTGAATAATAAAGAGGACGTGGTGGTCATAAAGTTTTAATGCCTATGGTCTCTCTTTTTTTCTGAAGGTTTAAAGTCATTCGTTTCTCATGTAGAGAGTGATTACATGTCCAAAGCTAAAAGCGACCGTTACGATTCCTCTCTTTGGCACCCTTCAAATAGTGTGTGATATTTTTTGGTGACGGTATATCATTACTTATAACACGAATATCACATATAACAATGATATTATTATTATATCAGCACTGCCATCTCGTGGTAGCAATACTGTTAACGTTGATAAAACAATCATCACTTCCAATAACAATAGCACTACCACTATAACGTATCAATTATAATTGCAATATTATCACTAGAGCACTATCAAAGAAAGGACAAAATCCGACCTGACCTGCAATATGAAAAGTACTGATTTTTCACTCTATTTTCTAACTTCCAACCAAACTGCAGAAAAATTCTAATTTTTTTAAAACTATTTTACAGTATTAAATATTTTCTGTATGAAGACATTTTACATCAAAACAATCGGAGTCTAAATAATGAAAAATAAAAAAAAATCACCCCTTTAATAATAATTTTTTTAGGGATTTAACATGAAAACATTAGTAAAAATATCACAAATCGCTTGACTTAATGAGTAAATGGTTTATTACGTATGTTAACGTTTATGTATATCTATTGATTAGTGGATCCAATTTATTGTTCTATATGCCAAGTTGATAAAAAAATAAAATTATATTTATTTATAGTGCTAAATAATTCATATTTTCGTACTTTGAAGAGTCCGGGCTGTCTAGTGAAAAAATACTTCTACATATCGTTTGCAACATTTTTCTGCAATATGTACTCCCATTGAGCGGATTCAGATTGAGTTGATATAGGGTATTAACGGCTTGACACTCAACCTAAATTCATCCATTTATTAAATAGGTTGAAATAACTAAATCCATGCGCAATTCTCCTTTAATCCATTTGACATATCTTACCTGATTAATTTTATTATATTTTGTTTTAAATATCATCTTTCACGTCTTTTAAAATAAACGTGATTACAAGTTACGATGATATTATGATCTAATACTTATTTTTTTCTCCATAATCTTAATCAATATCATGTAAACAACAATAATGTAATATAACTTATAATATACTAGGTTACTTTTCCAATACTCTAAGGTCTATCAGCCGAGCTCTATCATATGAGAGAGGAAAGAAAGAGGGGAAAAAGGGAAAGCAAATACTCCAACCCTTACTTTATGTATGTGTATATATATTAGGTATGTATTTTTTAAGATACACAAAAATAGTAAAACGTATAATATAATTACCCAACGTGTTAGATAGGTTAACCCGAACTTATTTACTAGTTGAAAACACTTAACCCAAACCTAACTCACGGGTTGAAAACTTGATCCCAAATCCTCTAAAACTCTAGCGTGGGTTCAATCGGGTTGACAGGTCAGGTTAGGGTTTTAAGTCTTAGGATCTTGGATCGAATTGGTCCCGGTCGATCTCGATTTGGATCGGCGATACCAGACGATCCAGATCCGATCTAAAAGTTGGATCGTCCTTGGAAGAAAAAAAAGGATCGGCTGGACCGATAGCCAGACTGATCGGTTTTGGACTGGTCATGGCTGATACCTATTGGATCGATTGTTTGTTTTATAAATAAATAAATTAAAAAAAAAAAAAAAAAAACTTTGGATCCGTTGGATCGGTCTGATCCAGTCACTGGACCGGTCTAGATTGGTATCGGTTGGACTGGTCCAATCCAAAGCCACTTGATACAATAGTTATATCGTGGCTTGAGATCGGACCGGTCCTAGCCGATCCCTATACGGACCGGATCGGTCCGATCCTTGAAACCATGGATCAGGTTGAAAATCCACAGATCTACAGAACAAGCATGCTTCACAAATTTATAACAAATTACAGGGGTGTTTGAGTAATTAACTAATCATTAAATTAATCGTAGCTCAATCATCTCCATATCAGTACAGTTCCAGCAACGATGGACTCTCCCTTATAATGTATCTGGAGTAGACCGACGTCTTAAATGGTTCATGATATGTTTATATTTGTCACGTATTTATCATATGATCAACAGAAAAAGCTAGATTTTGCATTATCTATTAATTAATTTTATGTGGGATTATGATTAATCTTCACGAGGTTGTGGGTTTACCAATGGAAAACTCTTTAATTCTTCTCCAGATACTTACCTGTTATCTTATCAAGCTCCAATCGGAGGTTTCTAATAATTAATTGAAACCTATCTCTATTTTCTTCCACACTAATATATAAATAAAGCAACCCCATTACATCTTTTACTCTAAACTCATCTTGATTAAGTCTAAAATGGCTAAGTTATCTCTTATATTTTGTTTGATCTTCGTTACTTCCGCCATTGTTGGTGTCTCTGCGATAAAGCAAGAAGTTGGCGTATATGAACTTAGGAAGGGAAATTTTTCTGTGAAGCTCTCTAATTATGGCGCTTCTGTACTCTCGGCTATTCTTCCAGACAAAACAGGTTGGCTCTTCAGTGATTTTCTTCTTTTTTTCTTTCTTGGGGGTACTCTTTCCTGTTTTTATTCATAACCAAGAAACCCCTCTTGAATCTCTTCAGGGAAACTAGACGATGTTGTTCTTGGTTATGATTCACTTGCTGGGTACTTGGTGAGACTCTCTCTCTCTCTCTCTCTCTCTCTCTCTCTCTTTCTCTCTCTAACTTTGGCTGATTTGTTGCAGAATGATACAACATACTTTGGAGCCATTGTTGGAAGGGTTGCTAACAGAATTGGAGGGGCCCAGTTTAATCTAAAAGGAAATCACTATAACTTAGATGCTAATGAAGGGAAAAACATGCTTCATGGTATGTTATTGTTGGTGTTTGATCTTTTGAACCCTATTTAGGGCTTTCCATTATCTCTTTAGTAATAATAATTGAAATGTCATATTAGGTGGGCACAGAGGATTTAGTGAGGTTATTTGGACGGTGAGAAGCCATCAGAAAGACGGTTATATTCCTCACGTTGTCTTCACTTACCACAGTTTTGATGGTGAACAAGGTATGCAACTTTTTTTTATGAGCTAACCATGACCTTGAATTAGGGCTCCAGATGGGTCGGGCAGGTCGGCCCCGATGCCCATGTGTTGACCCAAGCCCGCATGGTTGAGCCGTGCCCAGGCATGGCTAGGACTGGCAAGGCATGTTTAGGCCCGATGTGGCCACCCGGTTTAAACCGGTTTTAGGCTCTTTTTGGGTCCGTGGATTTGTTAGATCCGGTTTTATAATAGCCCGAAATATTTAGGGATTAGCTTTAGCTAGGCATGTATAAACCCGGCCCGACTCGATTTGAATTACCATGCATTTATTATACTATAGGTTTAACATATTTAAATTTATTTCATCATATCCTTAATTGATTTTATACTTTTTTTTTTATTTTTCTTTAATTGAAATTATGATACTATTGGTTTAATATATTTAAAGTTATTTCATCATATCCCTAATTGATTTTATGCTCTTTTTTTGTTTTCTTTAATTGAAATTATGAAAAATTTATATGTTACAAAATTTGTAAATATAGATAAATATAAAAATTGTAAGAATTTTTATAAATAAAATAAGGAAAAATATATATATATAT
>JAUPMG010265273.1:0-19992 GCA_031762675.1 Pachysandra terminalis
AAATAAGTCCTCATAATCCGAATTATGTAACTTCAACTCACTTAGCCCTCAACTTCTCATAATATCAGTTTAACCCCCCTAATTCATAAACTATGTTACAAAAATACACCAATAACATAAATAATGCACATACAATTGCATGGATAACTCCAATAATTTGTTCATATATTATAACTGGGAAAATAAAATACTTTCAAAGGTTCAGGTCATTACAACTATTAATCATGAAAACGAGTTTCATGATAAAAAAAAAAAAAAAAAAAAAAAAAAAATTGACTTCAAGTTCTTTATAGGGGTAATTCGAGAATACATTGGTCACCTTGTAAGTATACAATTATTTCTTATTTCCTTCGAAGGAAGATAGCCGCTAAAGGGAGTTTCTTCGAAACATACGAATTCAGAAAGGTATTTATGACATTGAAGTTACTTCTTAAAGTTGATTGAGACAGATTCTCAAAATGAACAGCACGCGATAAAACCTTATTTACTTATAATCTCTGTTGTATAACTTATCTAAATGGGGTTTTGTTTTATTTAGATTGGTGACAAGAATGGTGACATTGCTTTCAGATTTTTTGCATGTAACACATATCATTCAATGCTTGTTCCTCAAGATCTAAAACAACCTATCACAGAGCAAGTTTTGAAAATTCGTATGACTCATCCCTCTCTGGAAATTACTTAGGCGTGTTGAAATACACGTGACATTTAGGATATGTTTTATGCACGGGGATATTTATAAGCTCTTCTCTGGACACTTGGCTGAATGACATTTTCCCTCTTTTGAGTGGTTAATTTTCCTATAAAAATAAAATATTTCCTCCATTAAAGGGGATCTGAAGAATCTGAACTCTAAATTGGAAGAATCTGAAAGTTAAGAAGTAAAAAACAATAGTGAGTTAAGGTTCTGAGAGAGAAAGGGGATAGTCAATCATTCGAATCCCTTGAGGTTCTCTTGCTTTGGGATATGCATTCAAACTGACCTTTCAGTTATTGCAATATTCTCTTTCTCCCTTGTCTCTTCTCTTTGCCTTATTCACATGTGACGTTTGAGAAAGAACGCTCTTGGCAGAACGACTGCGCGACATTTTAGGCTGTCTTGAGACAAGCTTTCCCTACCTATTTCTCTGGGAAGACGGTTGTATTGATTCATATGTATTAGTTGTTTTTTTATTCTAATATATTTTGTCTTCTACAATCCCATCATCACCACCATTATCTAAACTAATCACAGGCCATGGCAGCCATAGATGATTTGTTCCCACCTGAAGGATCTTGCATGGCACAGGCTCATAACATGGTTGAGCCCGTACCATGCTGGTGCTTGAGCCCACGGATGCACAGATGTGTTGGACCGTGCATGCCGATTCGACTCGATACTTAGGGGTCATGACCGACAGCACAGCTCAGGCACAATTAGACACGAGCACGATTCATTTTTCACGTAATTTATAAGCAAAGCATGAAGCCTGATTTGGCACGATAATAATTGTTTCCCATGCCAGGCTTGGGCCCCAAAAATTAGGCACCGGCATGAATGTGCCCGGCACGAAGCACGGCCAGCACAATCACCCCAAGCACGACACAACCAAGCATGATTGGGCACGAACACAATTCATTTTTAACCCAATTTATAAACAAAGCATGAAGCTCGATCTGGCATGGCCCAGCCCGACACGATAAACATTTAGGCACGGCAGGCCTTGCTCAGCATGATAAAATCCTTGCCAGGCTGGCACATGCGGACCACATGAACATACCTACTTGAGCCTGTCATTGTATTGAGCCATACAGTGCCACGGATTGCTTAACCCAGGCACGGCATGACAGCCTACGAACAGTCTCATGCCGTGTCTGGACTCAACCGTCGTGCCTTAGCACCGTGGCACCCCGGCATGTCGTAAGAGGAAGAAGAGAGTAAAGATTCAATAAAATTTCTGACTCTTGGTCTGTTCAGGCTTGGCTTACAAACGGATATTCTTTCGATTTTGTCACATTTTCTGTTCATCCCATGCAAGATGTTTGATCAATCCACATGAACCAATCAAATGTAATTGGCACTACCCCATCAGATCTGTAAAAATGAAAGTCTGCCAAATCTTCCAATATAACTGATGAAAATGGTCATGTTGCAGATAAGCTCTGCGAATTTCATGAGCGAGGATTGCACATGGGATGAATCAAATACAGATATGTTGATTCCACAGTTAGCAGAAAAAAACATAAAGGGTACCCCTAGTAGAAGCTGAAGGGAGACAGGAAAACACACTCAACAGGGTTGCATGGACTTGATTTTATATTATTGGACGATGACCCGAGTTCTTCAGTAACACAAACTAGGATTTTGAGGGTGAAACGTCAAGTTTCGAAACAGGAGAAACAGGAGGAGCTGCTGAACGCTTCATTGTGGCACACTTGATGAGATGGTTGTAGCTCCCTTTCTCCTTGAAAAGTTGGGAGAAATGGTGTTTGCAGTATAGAATTCCTTCAAGAGCAGCATAATTTGACGGAGAAATCGGGCACCCACCATGAGAGCACTTGAAACAGGATTTGTGATAGGTCTGGCTCTCCACAGTTACCTGACAAAATGATATAAGAAGGTGAACTTAACACTGAAAAACATGTATAATATACCAGTAATAGCAGAATGCACAACCACGTATTTGCCCAGGTGTATGATATTATGTACTGAAAATTTTCATGTAATTTAATGGCACTTGTGCAAAGTTGATGATTTAATCAAATAATAATAAGAGAAAAAAATAAATATTAAATTCACTTCTTTAATCTACATGAATGTGGTTACTGGTCATCCTCACCTCAAATGAGCTCTCCCTACTCTTGCTATTCACCCCATGCCCTTAACATTTTACAATGCCATGCAGTTAGTTATATTGTGTGACTGGGTAGCTCAAGCCCTTGTTTAGTATCAAATTAGCTTAACTATTACATGCTTTACCAATACTTATCTATGTTGTATTTTCCTTCCTTTCTTTGCCACTAGCATATTATGCTATTGTGAATTAACATGTTAATGGTTTTGCTTTGCTCTAAATTTCATTTGCTATGCCATTGGTCTTTCAAATGCCTAATTTTAATTTTTCTCATTTCTTGCATTATATTGGGGAGGAGGAGGGGTCAAAGAAGTAGCTTACTACATCCAAGTGGGTGATCGAAGGCATCTAATAGCTTCCTTCTCTAACAAAGAATTTCTTTTTGGTTGATTTCTTTTAAAGTTGGGCTTTCTGTGTTCATAACTATTGAAAATTTCTATACTTTCAAAAAGCCGACTTATCACACCCTACATGGCAATAACATTCGCTTTAGGGTCCCTAACCAGATTGTGAACTCACATACCCAACCTAATCTAACCCATGTTTTAAACGAAAGACAATCTTTATTTCCTTCAATGACCATTTAGTATTCCACCACTGGCAAGAATAAGGTTGACAAACTGGCCAAGAACGGAGTAACTGGGATATTATGATGCATAGAGCAGTTGATTATTTTTTAAGTTTTTGGTTAAATAAATATTTGTATTAGTAGTTCATAGGGCAGAAGCTTGGGGTGGTTTTGCCCCTGGTATCCGCCAATAGCTGTTCAGTAGAACCAAACATTTAAATTTCCAAACTCATCTTATGTATTCTAGTTTTTAAAGAACTGGAAATAATCTTTGGTTTGTCGTAAAAACAAGCATTAAAATTTCCAAACTCAACCTATGATATGTTATTCTAATTTTAAAGAACTAGATGTAATCTCTAATTGATCAAGGAGCATATCAAATTAAATTTCACAATCCAAATCAAAAAAAATGTTTAATACATTTTGCATATATAGACCGGGGCCATATATGTGGCCTCAGACACTACAAAATATAAGCATCCAGTTCATAATAGGTATATCCATGTCCATGTACCATTCGTTTTGAATTGCTTTCTACAATAAAGTTTTCCAAGCAAGTGGAAATGATCAATATTGACTCTCAAGGTTCAAATGCTACACCTATGATACTATGTCAGAGACACAGTGGACTGCGACATCTATTTTCTCAAGATCTTAAACAGACTAGCTAAACAATAGTCTGTGCAGTTGGTTCTTGATTCTTTCCATCAGAATTCATCTACTTTCAGAAATGGGCCCGTACAATGCTATACATCTTCAACGAAGAAAATCTACAACAGGAAATGTGCAACCTATTTCCTTGTCAAAAAGATCATGAAACAGGAATAGAACTTTTTCCAGTTGTTGATTGATCTCATCAACATTTTTCCACTCTATACATAAGCATTCTGATCCCCCTAACATTGATATACCAAAAATATTGGTTTTCATTTCTATTGGCAATTAAATTTACAGATATAAATACATATTAAACAACTCAATATACAATAAAACAATAAATCTACTAGGTGAGGCAGTTCAGAAAAAATAAGTAAATAATATCAGAAGCATACTAAAGCAACAACCCATTTAGCAAACAGGTTCAACTTTCAAGAACAATATTGCAATAGGTTGCTATTTCAATGCTTCGAAACTCTACCTTCTCTAGTGGATACACCGTTTTACTGCAAGTTGCACACTTTTCTTGGGTCCCTGAAAACATGCTAGCAGCTTTACTGGGTGACCTTATCTGAAACCACACAAGAGATGAAAAATCAGAGAGAACAAAGCCACTGCATTATTTCATATCTTATGATATAATTTGTCTACTGGATCAGAACTACATATATATTCAGCGGCTCTAGGGAAAAATTACCAGTCCTGGAGATAGCTTCTCAGCCGACTTTGCAGCTGCCAAAAATGAAATGTATTTTGCAATTAAACCAATAATGACATATACAATAAGAAATCAAATAAGGAACTCTAATAGACAAGAGAGAGGACATACGTGACAGAAAGTTCTTGTTGAAATTACCAGTCTCCTTGAATAGCTGCTCAAAGTGAGGCTTACAGTAAAGAACACCTTCCATGGAGGAATAATTGCTCAACTGAGAACAAAAAATATAACTCTGTAAATATCCTTATCCTTGAATCTTAGGCAGTGTTTGGAACCTCGGATTTCGAAAGAAAAGAAAAGAAAACTCTGGAGAAAACACTCTCCTATTTGGTTGAAGAAGGAAAGCATTGGGAATAGAGATTTGGAAAGAAAATAACTTGAAAATTTTTCTCTCTGGGATCAAAACCTTTCTCCCCAAAAAGGTAGAGCTTTTGAAAGGAAAGAAAAGAAAGGTGGAGAGCACTCTCCAACACTCCAACCTAAATCATAGCATATCTTGTCTTTTTTTGATGGTTAATCAACCCCGTCAAAATCTACGAGAACGCACCGGAAAATCGTAAGAAGTCACCGGAATTTGATTTTCTTTTTAATATTTCTGATCTCAACCAAACACTCGAAAGGAAACACTCATCACTGCTTTTCTTTTTGTCTAAAATCCAACGTTCCAACCACAGCCTTATTGGTGTTTGCTTCTCTTTGTCATTGGGAATTGGTTAGAATCTCCACATCAATAATAAGTACTTTCACTTCAAGATGATATTTTGCTTCCATGTTTATTATTCAAGGCAACAGTTAAATCTTTAGATCAATCAAACGTGAAATAACTTTCTAATTTCTGCTGAAGTGTTTGCATTCTATATGATAAAACCAATCAAATAATAGAAAATGTAATACAAAATAAATCTTAATTTTCTTTCTTTTGCCTTCAACCTAATAGTTATTATTCGATAGGGAGCTCGAACAGAGGCAACGGTTAAATCTTACGATCAATCAGATCAATCACACGTGAAATACCTCCTCATTTCTGCTGAAGTGTTTGCATTCTATATGATAAAACCAACCAAATGATAGAAAAATAAGATTTATTTTAAATTATGTTTTCTTTCTTTTGCCTTCAACCTAATAGCTATTATACAATAGAGAGCTCGTACAGAGCAATTGTCGGGAAGGAAATACAGCAAAAAAAAAAACTGCAGATTTTACCTTTAAAGTTCCTTTGCAGTGACTGCACTTGAAGCAGGCCTTATGGAAAGAAACTCCATCTGCAGATAACTGATCTACCACATAGACGGTCTTCTCACAAGCCTTGCACTTCTCCTGCGTACCGATGAAAGACATCGTTTCACCTTAGATCCGACTGCTTTCGACCTACAGTTCTACACGATCACGACAAGTTTAAGCACGACGGACTCAGAGATCAACTGAACCGCATACAACAGAAGAACAATGGAAATCTAGAAACTTTCACTCTTTTTCCTTAAAATCGTCTTCCTCAAGACCTACCTGATCTAGATCCTGCAAATACACGACGATAAACAATGATTTCAGCCACTAACAATTATCAATATCCTTTCAAACGAAAAAATACGAGCTTTTCACTCCAAATGATCGATCTGGAGAGTTTAGAGACACGGATTGTTAGTTTATAACTTTTTAGGGAGGAAAAGGATCTTCGAAAATAATAGAATAAACCGAACAAAAAGAATCATAGCTAGACAGGATTCTATCCAAAATGTAAAGATACATTCAACTTCGTGGATCAAAAGACTCGTACCTAAACAGCCTCGCAGATCGTCACGCTGAGAATTTGCTCAATCTGAACCTCCCGCCAAATCCAGACCTGAAAAGCATAAAAGAAGACAAATCGATCGGTTGATCGCGAAGAGTGGGAGCGGATTTAGATCAGAAGTTCAGAACAGATGAAATAGGGGAAATTAGACGCTTTTTGCAGAGAGATGAGAGAGAATATATCGAGGAGAGAGGAGAGAGGAGAGAGGAGAGAGGAGAGAATATCGTGGAGAGCCAGTCAGGGAGATAAACTGAGAGAGTCGCTGGGCCCGTTCTGTCTAGTTTTAACGAATCAAAGCGCGTTGTTCTTTAACTGAGTTTTTTTTTGGAGAATAATGCGAAACACGGCGAGATCAACAAAGATCTTTGATTTCAACACCTGATTGGCTTATTTCATGGGTCCCACATCTTTTTGATAAACCCTACCAATTATGTGCTGTCGCTCGGTTACAAACAGCAAGCCAAGGGCGTACAAATGGGCTGGGTGGGTCATGCGTACCGGACCGGCTTGATATAATTCGGGTCTGCCCAAGCACGGTATGCCAAGCCGGGATTCATAATCCACGGCATAGTACAGCACGGTACTGATGATGACCGGTTTATAAAGTGCTCATGTGGCACTATTTTATTAGAAAAATTTTTATTATATATTTTAGATTAAATATACTTATTTAAGACATTAAAGCTATGAGAGTTATTTTTGACTATTCAATGCTTTGAGAGTTTTATTTCATTATTCAAATGTTTTGACTATTTCTTTCTTCTTCTTTTTAGTTTCCCAAGGTATCCCTAGGCTTCGCCCAGGACTATTCTTCCGAGGTACAGTCGGGCGCCGAAGTGGGGACCTCTCCCAACAAGGTTTGCTGCATCCACAAGGACTCGATACTGAGACCACTTGCTTAAGCGACCCGAGCCCCTTCCACTCAGGCCAACTTCCGTTGGTGACCGTTTCTTTCTTTGAGCATTCAATTATACAGCAGTTTTTCTTAGAGACATGAAAGCTAACAGCAGTCCTTTTAAAGGACAAAGAATGGACATAAAGAGAGAGGAGGTTCTCCATACAAAAGAGAAGAATGGCTATAGGAAAAAGGGCTCTTTAGATGAAGGGATTCGTCTCTGCATGTAGAAGGGGATGGATTTCCATTCTATTCGAGAATCAAAAGATAAAAAATTATATCGTTTCTCCTTCTCTTTTTGAGATATTTCTACAATGTATCGTGTAAAATTATATTTTCTCAATAATAAAATGAGAAGAATAGGCGTCATATGGCAATTCGTGGATGTAGGCAGTATTGTCGAACCACGTAAAATCTCGTATCTTATATTGTTTTATGCTTGCAATTCGTTATCTCGAAATTCATATTTGTTGGAATCGATGTAACACCGCCCGAACGACCGTCTTCGGTTTATGCGAGCGGTTGGAGCATTCTCGAACCTCAAAAGACCTTATCCGACACAAATCGGCCATACGAAAAGATCAACGGCTAAATCGGCCTAAACCGGTCTTATTTACCGATTTGTGCATCACCATTTTTGACGACTCTACTGGAGATGTTCATTCTACGTCAATCTCTAACAAACAGGTATTTTTCACAAACAGGTACGACTTTTTTTTGATAATCCTTTATTTTTAAAATAAAGATGGCATGTTCCACATCTGTATATTTGAATTGCAAAATTGCAGTGTCGTTGTCAAAATAATATATATATGTTTTTGTTATTATTATTTAATAATGAGCCTTACCTCAAAACAAGATTATATGTCTCATTTGAATTATCTATTCGACTCCTCTCTGAACAGCTCTCTTATACGGTATACATGTATGTGAGACCCATTTGAAATTTTTTTTTTAACCTTTCGAAGTCTCAAACTTTCCCTCAAAAAAACCCTTTGATTTTGCAAACGTGTCATTTGATTGTTACGTATAATAATGAAACACGTAGATGTTTCCATATCTACATCAAGCACACTAGATGCTTTCATTAAAATTGAGTATTTGGAACGCACTTGCTCAGCAACCAAAAAGACAAAACTAGTTATAAAACAATAAATTTATTTTGTCATTTTCAAAATAAAAGCATGGTTTACTGATAGTGACGTATTCAACAAAATTCAAAAGTATTTTTTAAATGGATCCATATTTAACATTTTGAAAGGTCACTCGTACGAGACTCATTTTTTTAACATATTTCAAATTTTAGCATATTACGAATTTATCTCATCTGAATGAAAATATTTAGATGGGTCCTATAACGCTACGTTTTATTAAATATAATATATATATTTCACTTGTTAAAAAAAAATGAAATAGATGCATGCATTAATAAGGTTTAACTTTTCTTCAAACGAATTGGCTGTGAGTCTCATTTTATAAACTTTTCTTCAAACGAATTGGCTGAGTCTCATTTTATATTATATAATGCTTAATTTCGAATTCCTCTTCGTGTACTCATTTTGAAGTTTTAAGAATTCATTCAAATTCCTCTCCGCTACCCATTTCGAATTTTTAAGAATTCATTCAAATTCCTTTTCATAGAACCCATTTCAAATTTTTAGGAAATCATTTGAATTCCTTTGGCCCCATTTTATTAAATAAATCTCAAATCTCACTTTTGACATATTTGTTTTATTTGTCTTATTTGTAAAAGTGAATATAATGGCTAAACACTAATTAATGAATGCCAATCGAAAAAAATAAATAAATGATAATCAAAAATGGAGAAGGGCTTCAAAGTAGAAATTTGTGGAAGTTCCTTCTCCGTACAAGACTCGAGCTCTTCATCTCTTCGAGATCCCTATTCAAGATCAACTTTCGAGATTAGCATTTGACATTTCCTACTAGACTCCTTCAAGATCTCCATTCGAGCTTCCTTCGACTTTCGAAATACCTTTGAGCTCTCTTCGAATCTTAACTTTATGGCATATAGACAGTATAACCTCAGGGAACTCATCTCCCTGTAGCATTTTCCTTGAAAATTTGGTTCTATAACTACAGAGTTTGAAATTTATTAAAGGCGGTTGATTAAACTCCTCAAAACAAAAAAATCAACAACAAGATTTACCAAAATACCCTTTTGAAGAATTTTATATTAATATGGTTGTGAAATGTTAATATTGAACAAAATTGGGGACTAAAAGAAAAGTAAGAAAAGTGACTCTTGGAATATTCAAATTCATAATTTGGATTATACTATTCGTTATCTATTTGAATTCATATTCATTTGAAAATAACTATTCATCATTCCGAAGTAACTGTTTGGTTACGACTAGAATATTATTGTTCATCATTAGAAGTTATAAATTCGAATTGGGCTATTTTACTTAGTCATATATAAATTTGAATCTTGCTCGATATCACAAGTTCAAATCATTTTTTTGAACTCAACATTTTTGCGTCTTACTTTATATGAGATGCTTGATTATGAAATTTGGGTCTTACACCCTATATGCAATTATGTAATTACATATTATATTCAAAAGGAGAATATACCTTCGAAACTCTAAATATTTCTTCGAGTGCCCACATGTGTTAGGAGAATTATCTCGAAATTATGTTTTTTTTAGGGTTGTGTAAAATAAAACTGCATTCTTTTCAAGGCTCATCTTTGAAATATTATATTCCTTTATGAATACTTATTAATGTTGGAACTACCCTTTGATCTTATATATGTTTGCAATATTCGCTTACTTACACCTCATATATTTGGGATATTTACTTATCAAATAGGCTCAACTCCTATATGTTTTCAGCATGTATAATGTCTGTGTAAGAATTTGCTTAACGTCTCAATTCGAGCATAACACCTCAAAATAAAGTAGACATCTATTTCGGCTTTAGGCTATTAACAGAAAACCCAAATGTGCTGGGAATATCTCTGTCATTTCGAAACCCGGGTATGAGGGTTATTAAATCTTTGAATTCTTGATTCCTGTAATGACAATGAATCAATTTGAAATTGCTTTGATCCAATAATAACATGCCATGTAACATGATCAATTATAAAAAAATTATATATCTCATTCGAAAGACTTAGAAAGACTATACCTTCGAATTGTTATATTTCGAGCGCCCACATGTATCGGGAGAATATCTCGAAAAATCATATATATATTCTAAGGATCTATACAAGATGGACCTTAGATATTCGAGGGCTCACATGCGTAAGAAAATCAACTCGAAATCATATATATTCTGAGGTTTTACTTGAGATGGACCTCAAGTCAGTATCAATTCGAATGTATAATTTTGAAGCATTTTCGAGAGTCCACGTGTATAGAGTATTATCTCGAAATCAATAACATAATAAGGATCTACTTGAGATAGACCTTAAAATTTCAAAGGCCTATAGATGTAGGAAAATCTCGAAAGACAAGTATTTATTTGAATGCCTACCTACGGTAGGAGAATCAAATTCGAAGTTATTTATTTCGAAGGTGCATGTAGAAGAATCTCGAAATAAACAAGTATCCTGAGGATCTACATAAAATGGACCTCATAACTTCGAATGCCTACTCATGGTAGGAGAATTATATTCGAAGTATCATATTGCCTTCGAAGAGAAAACTCTCGAAGAGATCAATGTACTTTCAAGTGAAAACGCTTGAAAAACATTATATATTCCAAGGAAAACCTTAGACCAATATTGCCTTCGAAGAGAAAACTCTCGAAGAGATCAATGTATTTTCAAGTGAAAACGCTTGAATTACATTCTATATTTTAAGGAAAACTTAGACCAATATTGCATTTGAAGAGAAAACTCTCGAAGAGTTCACTGTACTTTTAAGTGAAAACGCTTGAATTACATTCTACATTCTAAGGAAAACTTTAGACTAATATTGCCTTCGAAGAGAAAACTCTCGAAGAGATCAATGTATTTTCAAGTGAAAACACTTGAATTACATTCTATATTTTAAGGAAAACCTTGGACCAATGTTTCCTTCGAAGAGAAAACTCTCAAAGTGATCAACATGCTTTCAGAGGAAAACCTTCAAATAGCATTTAAATATTCTGAAGGTCTACTTGAGATGGACTTCAGACAGGTATCATTATTTCGAGCGCCCATATATGTTGGAAAAATTATTTCGAATTAATACAAAGTATTCTGAAGCTCTACTTGAAATAAGCTTCAGACTAAGTATTCTAAGGATCTACTTGAGATGGATCTTAGACAAATGTATTGTGACTCTACATGAAATGGATCTCAAACTTATATTCTTTCGAAGATCTACCTTCGAAATAATCAATATATGTTGGGGCTTACTTAAAATAAGACTTTGAATCAATATTCCAAAAATTTACTTGATCAATATACTTTGAAAAGATAACCTTTAAAGATGAATCTACTAAATATGGACCTTGGACCAGCATTCCTTTGATGGACAACTTTCGAAATGATTAATATATATATTCTGAAGATCCACTTAAGATGAACTTCAAGACCTTCGAGCGCTCACACGTGTTGGGAGAATTATCTCGAATAAATATTTTGATAATCTATTTAAGATGGACCTCAGATTAATATTTGATCATTGCATTGCTGTCATCATCGAAATGCACTCATGCCTCTTTTACAAGAGCCATAAGTACATGGGGCTAATGATGATGACTGGTTTATAAAATGTTCACGTGACACAATTTTATTGGAAGAATTTTTATTATATATTTTAGACTAAATATATTCATTTAGGATATTAAAGCTGTGAGTTTTCTTTGATTATTCAATACTTTGAGAGTTTTATTTGACTATTCAAATGCTTTGACCGTTTCTTTTTTTGAGCATTCAATTATATGACAGCTTTTATTGGAGACATGAAAGTTAGCAATAGTTTTAAACTTTAAAAGGACAAAGGAATGACATAAAGAGGGATGAGGTTGTTCATACAAAAGGGGGGAATGGCTATGGGAAAAATGGGCTCTTCAGATGAAGGGATTTGTCTCTCTATACGGAAGGAGATGGATTTTCATTCAATTCGAGAATCAAAAGATAGAAAATTCTATTGTTTATCCTTCTCTTTTTTAGATATTTCTACAATGTATCATATAAAATGATATTTTCTCAAGAATAAAATGAGAATAATGGGTGCAGTATGGTAATTCGTGGATATAGGCGGTATTGTCGCATCATGTAAAATCTCGTGTCTTATATTGTTTTATGGTTGCAATTTGTTATCTCGAAATTCGTATTTGTTGGAATCGACGTAGCACTGCCCGAACGGTCATCTTCGATTTAGGCGAGCGGTTGGAACATTCTCGAACCTTAAAAGACTTTATCTAGCACAAATCGGTCATACAAAAAGATTAATGATTAAATCGAACCTAAACCTGTCCTATTTACCGATTTGTGCATCACCAGTACCACCAGTACTAGAAATGCATCTCCTTCGCCTGCTTGCCATGGCTCTACTTGGCGTGCCGCCTTGCATGCAAGAGAAGTGTTATTGGCGGCAATAAATAACTCTCCGAGTGATGATTGATGCAGTCAATCAGTGTCCTCGATTGTGAGAAGGATCATGGCACCACTGAACAATGACATCCCGCAGCATCTCCTAGCATGCGAGAGACTTCTATGCCAACCATTATTCCCGTTCTGTTATGAAAGAAATAAAGCGAATCAAAGTCCCTGACAGACATGAGCATGATTACTTTGGTCAAAAAATAGATGGAAAGCACAAAACCATTATGGCATGATAATAATTGTGTCCCGTGCTGTGCCACCTCGATCTTGGGAGCCAAAATTTTGTCTAAACCCAAATTTCTTTTCACAAATTTGAGCCTTGCTCAAGGTTCACGAACCCGACGACCTAACCCATACGTGACATGGCATGATAAGGATTATAGTGCAGTGTCTAGCCTGGGCTCATAGTCCAGGCACATGGTACATTTAGGATTTGGGGAGAATATGGGCAAAAGCATGAGCTCGACCGGACACAATAATAATAGTGCCTCGTGCCGGGCTTGAAGAGTCAAAAATTAGGTATAGCACGGCCAGTGGGCCCGAAATACACAAGCCTTATCGTTTCGGGCTTGGACGGCACGATGAGACCCGTTGGACACCCCTTCGGAAGGGTCATTGTAAATTGAACCACATTGGTGTCCTCTAAAGAGTACATTTTCCCTAGTCTTATCGCCGTTGGATGGATTTCAGATTCGTGGTTTATGGATATCGATACATGTCGATACATGCTATCAAGGGATGTACTTTTCAGGAGTTACGTCATTACAACTTCAATAGAAATGGAAATATTTCCGCGACTTGCTGCTCGAATTGAACTATGCCTTTGAGCAACCTCGTTGTTTCTTTTCCCCTAAATTCCTTTCATTTTCCATGTTCGTCTTCTGCAGTACTCTTCTCCGACTATTAGAAAAACCCTGATCCATTCGTAGACAATCTTCACTGGATTTTTTTTCCGGCGACGAGATTGTTAATAATCGGCATCGGGTTTATAATTTCCGATGGCCGATCACCAGCCCAATACCGAGATTTCGATCGCCACAACTTTTGCTTGCAGCGCTTTTGCTGCTTGTTCGGCTGAGGTACTGTTGATCTCTATCTACCATTTTGGTTTCTTACTTGAGTTCAGTCGATCTGATGTTTGTGTTCGTAGACTTTGACATTCTGTTCAGAGTACTACGTTTCGAAACTTTGATTGATCTGATAAAAATTTGTCTTGAACTTTGATAATGTTCTATGGATTTGTTATTTTGTTTTGAAATTCTTTGATTTGATCCATCAGCTAGTAAGCTCAAAACGTGGGTTTGCTTTCGAGCAAGGATTGACCTCATTACTTCAATGTGATCTTTGATTTTTGTGAACTGTAGCATGCCTAAATTACTGAAGCAGATTATGAATCATTTGTTAGAAAATGTAGCTTTAATTTTAGCCTCGATACTGGGATTCAATGATGATTTTTGAAATTGTGTCATAAATGAGTTGTGTCACGAAAAATTTCTACATATTGAACAACTTTGACATATTCTGTATTAGATTAGTAGTAATCACATCAGGGCAAGACGAAGCAAAAAAAGGGACTTCCTTGTATGCTACTGTATATTCTTATCCTTTCACCATATAATTGATATTACTCGGCAGATAACTTTGGCCAAAATTGGTGCGTATTAGGCAATCCCATTGATGATGCATGATTTGTAATGGACAATATTTAAAACATCTTTGACAGATAATATAAATTTTCACCAGTACAATCGCTCTGCCAGAGATATAAGTCCGGCGAGTCTGTCTTAAGATAGCTTAAACCGTCGCGTAGTTGTTCTATCCAGAGTGTTCCTTCTCAAACGTGGCTTGTGAATAAGACAAAGAAAGGAGGCAATAGGAGAGGATATTAAAATAACTGATATGTCAATCAGAATGCATATCTCAGAGCAAGAAACCTCAAAATTCGAGTGACTCGAATATGACACGTATTGAGAGTTATACATTCATATATCTGACTCTCCCCTTTCTCTTTCAATGCCTTTGCTCACTGTTGTCTTCTAGATTTTGAATTTTTGGCCTTTAATGGAGGATATGCTCTGCTATTTATAGGAGAATTATCCTCTTAAATCAGGACAAGTGTCATTCAGTCAAGCGTCCAAAGGGGTGTTTTTTTTTAAATATCCCCATGCATTAAAGCATATCTTAAAGGTTGCTTGTATTTCAATACGCGTAAGTTATTTCCAGAAAGTAGGGTGAGTCACTTGAATATGTTAACTTGCTCTGTGATAGGTTGCTTTAGATTTAGAAGATCAAGGATCGAATGACACGTGTAGCATGCATAAAGATCTAAAAAACGTTTCCATCATTGCCGCTATACCAGATAAGACAAAAACCCCTTTAGATAAGTTATACAGTAGATATTATAAGTAGTTGAGGTTTTATCAGGTGCTGTTCATTTTGAGGAATCTATCCCAATCAACTTTAAAGTAAATGAGTTACTTAAATACCATAATATCTTTTTGGACTTCGTTTATCTCGAGGGAACTCCTTTTGACAGCTGTCTATCTTTCTTCAAAGGAGGTCAAGATAACCCCATATATTTACAAGGTGATTAGTATATTCTCTAGTTAGCCATATAGAAACCTTGAATTTAGGTTTCTCTATAGGGAATTTGTTTTTATGATCAATAGTTCCTGTAAGGAAGAGTTTATCTTGGAATCCTTTAAGGTTTATAGCTCAAGCAACCAATTCCAGTGCCCTCAACTTAGTGAAATCAGAAGTAAATATGTTTCCTTACAAATTCCTTTAAAGTAAAGTGTGAGAGAAAGTCTCTCAAAATACATAGGAAACCATCTTCAAGAACTACTTACTGGAGATGGTGTAAATTTGAGTTTGGAGTTCTTTCCACTAGGAATTTACTTTCGAAGTCAAGATATTCTATCCAAAGTATTATCTGAAGTCAATTCCTAAGGATGAATAAGCATGACTTCAAACTTTACTTCGTAGTTTCAATGAATCTAAGAGTGCATTTGAGGGTGATGAATCCATATCTTTGTTCTTCAAAGGGGACAAAATCCTTAGTCTTTTTGAGGTGGACTAACCTTCGAGTTCACCATCTAGAGGTGGTTAGCCTTCGAGTTCACCATTTTGAGGTGGTTAGCATTTGGGTTGAACTTCAATAGGAGGAAATATACCTTCTTCGTAGTTCTTTTAAGAAAAAATGTAATAAGTGATCCTTTGAAGTCTATGGATATGATTCAAAGGTGACTTCTGAGTTAGAAGGCATAAAATGTTCCCTCGAAGACCTCTCTTCGAGGGATTACCTTTGAAACATGAAAATAAAGTAATAAATTCACTCGAAGTCCCTTCTTGGGAATGGATAAATGTGACTTCGAGATTTTATTTGAAATTTCATATGTTTGAGGAGTCCATTAGGAGTAGTATACCTCTGTCTCTATCCTTCGAGAAGGCTAGTGTCCTGTTTTAGAAGGAGTATAAATCCTTAGTCCTTCGGTCGTTTCAAGGGCAGTTAACCTGAGCCTGTTTAAACTTTGGACACGTGGCGTTGTTCCATGAGCCGTTTTTCCAGAGGTTGCTTCTTAAAGAAGCTTTCCTTTTTAGTGATAAGGACGGTCAAATATCTTTGAGCCATTTCAAATATCACATTTTTGCCAAACGGTCTAATCAACGTGCAGATGCTATTGACATCTGGCACGTGTAAAGTGACAGAGTGGCAGGTAACTGCTTTATTAAATGATTCAATGCATGCGGCCATACCCAGTAAATGTATACACACGCGCTTAAGATAACGCCACGTGTTTAGTGGGATTAATTAGGCCGCCTGATCACCACCATCTATTAAATCAAAGTGATTAGAAACTTTTGGTCCAATAATTCCCATGGAGTCAAGGTTGTATGTGTCACTATTACAAGACCCTTCCGGGGATAGGTTGGCATTGTGGGATGATGGGAGAAAAAGAAATAAAATGGGAAAAAATGATTTTTTTTTTCTTTTCTAATGAAACCTTCCTTTGCGTAGAGAGGGAGGTGGAGTTAGTGGAGTTGGCTTCTCTCTTTGAGTCCGTCGGAGATTTTTTCATGTCCCATGATTGGTTGGATAGGAGGATTTGGTCCTCGGATCTGAGAGGTATCTTTTCGTGTCGGTCCTTCTTCAATCAGTGTCGTGCTAACCAACTGGGGCCCCCTATTTCCTTCTCTGCCCAGGCTGTGTGGTCTGCTCCTACACCTCCTAGAGTCAGTTCTTTTGTCTGGTCTGCACTTCTTTATCGAATTAACACGACGGATATGATCCAGAGGAGGAGGAGGTTTATGGCTCTTTCACCTCACATGTGTTTTCTTTGTAAAGAGACAGAGGAGAGTCCTGATCATCTCTTCCTTCATTGTGCTGTGGCGGTCGAGATTTGGAGTTTTTTCTTGAGGAGTATTGGGAGATTGTGGGTTGTGCTGGCCGATATTTTCCAATTGCATGCTCAATGAAGATTTTCGGGATTGGTTGAGAGGGGTCATTTTGTACCGTTTGGTTTTCCAGGCTATCCTTTGGCACATTTGGAGAGAGCGGAACCAGAGGATTTTCCAGGAGTCCTATTCCCTGACATCGAGCGTGATTGAGGGTATTGTGGTGGAGGTTGCTTCTTGGGCTTCTGTGAGACCGCAGTTTGTTGGTATTTCGACGAAGGATATCAGAAGAGAGTGGTACAGGATTGCTGTGAGTGGCGCCGGTTTCTGGTTGGAGTCCCTCGTCGATCGGAAAAGGTGAAGCTCAACTTTGCTGGGGTTTCTTTGGATTCTTCTGGTTCTTCTGGCATTGGTGGTGTGTTCAAAGATAGTGAGGGGGCCTACTTGTTTGCCTTTTCTGGCTCTTCTGTTTGCGGTGAGATAGTGAGGATTGCTCTCGTGGCCTTAGTGACCGGCTTGAGGTTAGCTCGGGCACAGGATTTTCGTGATCTGATCGTGGAGTGCTCGTCGGCTGATATCATCGACAGGATAGGGAGACCGGAGCTTTGTGCCTGGAGATTTGCTCACCTTTTTCGTCTAGCTTGGTCTATGAGCAGGGATGGGAACATATCGTTCCATCTTGTGTCTCAAGGGGCCAATTCAGAGGCGGAGACCTTGGCTAAATGGGGTGTGGAGAGGAGTTCAATGTTTGAGGGGCTTCCTTCTCTGGAGATGTTGCAGGAGGAGTGATTGTTGAGTAGTGTAGGGCTGTTCATGTTGTGATTTTATCGGTTTAGTGGGTGGTTCTTTTGCTATGTATTTTGGTTTCTTGACCCGCGAATGAGACTTGTCTCTCGTGCATGGGTGCTTGTTTTTCTCCCCCTTTCCTTGCTCATTTATATAATTCATCAATTATAAAAAAAAAAAAAAAAACTAAATACATTTAATAACTCTAATATGACAAAAACAATGCATATATAGGGGTGGTGGAGTGATGAGAATGACATTGAGCCTGAATGCCATTCTTTATAGATGTGATGTACTGATATCTCCTCCGTGTTTGCTCATTTAATCTAATTGTGTTATGTGTTTTAGACAATTTTATTGTGTTCAGTGTATTTTGATATGATTTTGTCTTATTTGAACTATATATGCATTTTTTGGTTATTTAAATGTAGTTAACTTTAAATTAGATTGCTACAAAGTTTCTATTAAAAAAAAAAATCTTGTTTTCACTCAATTGTTTTTTTTTTCAGTTTTTCTTTTTCCACCATGTCCTCCAACATGTCACGAAATGTCACAATATTGTCGATAATACGGGGGATATGGTGGAAAAAATCACTGGAGAGATTTCTGCCTGTATGTCGTGTCATCCCTCTCAATAATAGGAACATGTTGTGACATTTAGAACACTGCCTGAATGGCCCTTTAACTTGAGCCAAGCCTATTTTCAAGAATGCAGGCTTTTTAGATTATATTGGATTTTTAAATACTGCGAGTGTTAATATTGAAGTCACTGACCCAGTATGCATAATGCATATCTGTATATCTCTGCGTTATATGTGATATCTGTCAACGTTCAACAATGAACTCAATTTTTTTTGCTATTATGGTATGGTAACTACGAAATTCTATGCTCTATATTTACCCAATTTGATTTCATGCAGCTCTGTACCATTCCGTTGGACACTGCTAAAGTTAGGCTTCAGCTTCAAAAAAAGCCAGCTACTGGGGATGGAGTGGCTTTACCTAAATACAGGGGTATGTTGGGTACTGTTGCTACTATTGCCAGGGAAGAAGGTTTATCTGCACTTTGGAAAGGCATTGTACCAGGGTTACATCGTCAATGTCTCTATGGAGGTTTAAGAATTGGGTTGTATGAACCGGTGAGTTCATTCTCTCCAATAAATTCACTGTATACTTCCGAGTTTGTTTGTGATTTATTGCTTCTCATGCATAAACTGTATGTTGGACAGGTAAAGAACCTCTATGTTGGTAATGGTTTTGTTGGGGATGTTCCTTTATTCAAGAAAATACTTGCTGCGCTCACAACTGGTGAGTTCTTTTGGTGACCATTCTAATAATTATTGTTTATTTCTACAAGTAAAGAGGAAATTATATTGCCTTACGCCCTGTTCCTCTTCTTCCATCGTCCGTAGAAAGTTAAACTTGTAACTTTAAACTCTCTTTTGGCCTTACATAAGTGTTGAAACAAACTTACAGTTTTTCTTTTGCCTTTGGATATGCTAATTGGGGTAATTATGACATCAAACAGGTGCCCTAGCAATCATAGTGGCAAATCCAACTGATCTTGTGAAAGTTCGACTTCAAGCTGAAGGAAAGTTGCCACCTGGTGGCCCAAGACGTTATTTTGGAGCATTGAATGCCTATTCTACAATATTGAGACAGGTTTTGCTTCTAACAGAAAACTTAATATATATTCATTTGATCTACCTAGATTTACTAATTTTGATACAATAATTTAGGAAGGACTAGGTGCTCTGTGGACTGGGCTCGGGCCAAACATAGCACGAAAT
>JAUPMG010265284.1:0-19990 GCA_031762675.1 Pachysandra terminalis
TTTCATGAACACAACGAAAATCAATAGGAAGGATGAAGGGTAGACGTGTACTTACCGAAACTTGAATCGATCCTTCCCCACCGATCTCACAAAAACTGCAACAATGATGGTTCTTCTTCCTTCTATCTTCTCTTCTTCTTCTGCCTTCTACAGCAACAACGAATCAAGGAATGAGGATGAGGGTTAAGAGCCCTCAATCCTCCTTTCTCTCCCTCTCTTCTACCACACGAAGCCACCTCGCCATACTTCCGGGAATCTCGTTCACGCACCCTGTGCGTGGATGAATTCAAACGAAATCAAATCTGTAAAATTTAATTACTAACTAATACCCTACTTAATACCTTATTTGCACTAATACCCCAAGTACTCAAATAACTATTTAAATTAACTCCTTAGAATTAATGCACACATAAAAAAAAATACACATACGCATAATCAATCAAATAAAAAAAAATCTAATTAAATGGACTAAATAGTTTTAGGGAGTTTAGGTCATTACACCTCTTTTGCTAAGATAACTCTCTTATTGGCCTTGGCCTTACAACCTGTTTTCCCCAAGTATTTTGGGAAAATTGTTTCTTGTTGACGCTTCCTTTCTTGATTGGCAAGCGTGGACTGCTGGCCGTTTCCTGAGATCTTGGCCGAAGGCCAATGCGGAATGGGTGTCTTGGATCGATCGTCTAACTCCCTTCTTCGCCTCTCTCTGGAAGTCCGTAGGTATCTTCAAACTCATCCAATACTCATGATTTGAGCTTTCTATGTCTCATTCTATGCTTGCGACTTTAGCCTACTTCTAGTCCCGTTCCACTAATTGTTTCCACCTGCCATGTGGTCCCATGGGCCCAACCATTCTTGACATCTGTGCACTCACTGGTCTGCCCCTGATCGAGGAATCGGTCGATGGAAACCTTCCTTCCGCTAATCTTCCTTTTGATAATTCTAACGCCAGGGTTGCGTATGGCACCTTTATGTCTCGAGAGAAGTCTTCTACTCCTGATGTTCAGAAGCATTGTTCCTTTTTACTCATGTTCCTCTATCGAAGTCTATGTGTTGCTTCCGGTCAGTTGACCAAGGGGTATACTAGAGTGGCTCTTGTTCTGACTAGCGGCCGAGAGCTTGCCCTAGCCCATTTTTATCTTTCTCAGCTTTACCGTGGTTTGTTCAGTCTTGCCAGCAGAAATCTTACCTCTGTTGGCGGTCCCCTATGGATTTTACAGTTCTGGGAATATTTCCTTGACTTTTTTGCTCAGTCGGCCATGTCTCCGGTTCCCAATCTTCATTTCCGTGGCCAACGTTGGTTGAACTCCAGTATGTTTCCATGTTCCTTGCAGAATGTTTCAAATTCTTTTTTACCCTCCCCTTTGATTGTTCGGATGTACTCTTTTTTCCTTTTTCAGTTGAATTTGATCAGTCCGAATTTCTCAACCTCTCTTTTTGAAGATTCTGATGATCCTGCGGCCGTTCCTAAACGGAACTCTATCTGGGCTTCATACTTAATCTGCCAAGACCTCCATTTCGAATCTCTAGAGGAGGGGACCCCAGATCGAAATCAGAAGTGTGGCGTAGAGATTTATCTCCCCAACTTGTTGTCTTGGCAGTTTAGGTTTGCACAGGCCATCCCTGCTCCCACCCTTGTCTCTTTTAATCGTCCACCATATCTTAGGACCGTGATTTCTCAGGCTGATGATATTCATCGTGTCAGCCAGCGTTTTGAGAATTCGACCACCGGATTTTCCATCTCCAGTTGTCCTAACAGTCCTGCTTCTTCTCCAACTTTTCGCAGTTGATGGATTAATTATTTCCGTTCTACTTTTGCTTCCGATTTGTCTGTATATATCTCTTGTTTGAGTGCGCCGACTGAGTTGGCTCCTCCCGTTCCGGTTGAGACTCCTTCGGCCGCCAAGAAGACCAACCCCGAGAGGAAGGGTAAAGCTCCTGTTAAAGCTTCTTCTGACCACTCCAAAAAAGTCAAGTCAGGTATTTAATCCTCTATGAAATCTGTCATTCTTTTCAAAAACTATTATGGGTTCAAATGGAACCCTCTGTACTCTCTCGAGATCCTTAAGGAAAAAATGGCCAATGCATTAGCTGAAAAAACGACCGCTTATGATAAGCAATGTTTACAGTCTTGGATCTCAGCCGGATCCCACTCTTTTGGGGTTTTTGAGTCGGATATGTCCCATTACTTTCCGCCATTACCTGATCTTTCGCCGATTCCTGATTCGACTCTTGGATTGGCCTAACCCTTCTTCCCTCTTGTTGATCGGCCGAACCCAGTTAATTTTAGTGGGCTGTTCGCAGCTATTCCCCATGCTACTAGTGTGACTTTAGCCTTGCCGCTGACCAGAGCCACCATTGGTATTCTAACTTCTCTCTTTCTACCTTTTTTCTCGCTTTTACCTCTACCTTGGTGTGTTACCCTTCTCTATTATTTTCAGCTAAAGCTTTGCCTCTGCCCGTAGAGGGACTTCCGGTTGACGAGGAAGTAGCAGGAGAAGATATTTCATCCTCTCTTCGTTAGGTCAAGAAAAACAGAAAATAAAGTAGAAGCCAAGGCTAATGCGGCAGTTTGCCCGTCACTCTGAGAAGGACTTCCACACGAAGGATTCTGGCTCCTTGGTTGACCTTTCGGAGGAGGTTGTTGTTGTGGGGTCCCCTGTCGAAAAGAGGCAGCCTAAAACGCCTATAGTTTCTCATTCGGCCAAGTGGTTAAAGCAACGAGCAGGAAGGTCACCTCAGCCCACCGGCGAGGGTTCTAGAAGAGTTGATACGAAAGCGTCGAGCGATTCTTCTGAGAAGACTCAAACAGTCGTTGGTGAAATATATGATGATAATGGTAGTACCAAGTCTTTGCCTCCTCCTTCTGGACCTGCCACCGATCCTTCTCTTGCCAAGAGTCCTGACTCCGGCTTTCCTGTACTTCTGGCTGATTGACGATTATCTCAAATCAGTCGACGATTTTCTGGCAGTTTCGAACTCCTTGCCTCTTACCTCTCCTGCCATTGAGTTGGCAATGTCTTGGCCGTGGAAAATGCCAAATTAGACCTTCAAAAGCTATTTTATCTAAGTCTGTCTGAGTTCAGTAGTGACAAGTCGCTTTCCGCCTTTCATGATTGCTTAAACCTGCTTCGGTCGTCCAGACTGGTTGACTCTTCGATCCTCTCGACTTTGACGGAGGTGCCACCTTGGGTGCTGGGTTTTCGCTTGGCCCAATCTCAGGAAAATGAAGAAAACTCCTTTTCGAGCGACCTATCTTCCAAGATCAATGAGAAATCACTCTTGAGGAGCTCTTTTCGAGGAAAGACAGAAGAGCTGGAAGCCCATCAAGCATGCAGTTACCAATGCCCAAAGCCGTCTGGAAAAGATCGAGGCAGAGTAGAAGAGGCTGGATGAAGAAAAGGCTGGACTTCTTGCTGCTGTGACGACCACTAGGGCACCCAACGGGTCATTGCTTTGGCACAGAAGGAGATTGCGGATGAGCTGCCGAAAAAGGTGGAGGTGGTGCGGGCCATAAAAAAGGAGAGTGAATGGGTAAGTAAAAAGCAACACGCTATAGAACTGGCCGCGGCCTTGACGGCCAAATTTGATTCTCTAAAAAAACTTGTCTTTTTAAACCAACTTGTGTTTTTTTATAGGCCAGTTGAGCCGTTTGAACTTTGATAGTACTTTCGGATGTTGATAGGCCGTATGTTTGAGTGGCCGTTATTATTTAATTTTCTCTCGACTCCCACATCGTTGGGTAGTACTTTTTTAAGTATCGGCCGTTTATAGGTTTTCCTTCTATTGCTTCTTTTTCATCATGTATAGTATATGCACCTCCTTTTAGTACCCCTTGGATTCGATACGGGTCCTCCCATGTTGGGGACCATTTCCCGTATACATGGTCCTTACAGCCGATAGGCAATATGGTTTTCCAAACCAAGTCGCCCTCGGCAAAGGATTTGCTTTTGAATTTTCTGTTATACGACCTTGCCACAATTCTCTTTTGAGTCAGTAGTTCTTCGAATGCCCTAAGCCTTGATTCATTTAGGCCTTCCAAACCAATCATCATGGGTTCCGTATATTATTCTGGTGGCATTTGGTACTGCATTATTGTTCTCATCAAAGAAACTGTGATTTCCAAGGGTATGACGGCGTTGTGGCTGAATGTCAAGGGAAAAGGAGTATTCCTTATCCTTGATTTAAAGGTAGTGCGATAAGCCCATAAAGCTTCTTACAAAGTTTTGTGCCATGATCTCGGCCTATCTTCTACCATTTTGCGCACAATGTTCTTCAAAACCTTGTTAGTAGACTCGGCTTGGCCGTTTACTTGGGCATAATAATGGGTTGAGTTGATGATCTTGATCCTGTACTCTTCTGCGAACTTAGTTACCTACCTCCCAGTGAAAATGGAACCTTGGTCTGCCGGTATGGTTTCTGGGATTCTGAATCGGTGAATAATCTGTTCCTGGATGAAAACAACAATATCCGATTGTTCCACTCTTTTCATTGGTTTAATTTCCGCCCATTTAGTAAAATAATCGGTGGCTAATATTATAAAACCGTGGGATCCTGATGATGGAAGGAATATCTTACCTATGAGATCCATGGCTCGCCCTCTAATGCTGGCCTGGTGAGCCCCACATATCCCTTCATGTACTTCTGTCATACTTAACATGGCCTCATGCGGGCTCAGGCACCCTTAGAGCATCCCGTCTGGACTTTTCCTATCCAACTCACCGGTCATCATCACATTCTTATTTGATGTGATTTTCAGCCTTTTGTCACTCCTGAGGTTAGGCGTCCTTAAGTACTCCATGAGTGGGGTGCGCCAATCTTCAGGCTGTGCCTGAATTGCCATGATTTCTAAGGACTCTACTCTCCTTCTGATGGACGATAGAGATCTCTTCTGGATCGAAATAGTCCTTTCCTTGGTCCCTTCCAATATTCTTAGTCCTGATGCTATTTGAGTCATTTCGTTAGCCTCCTCATTTTGCTCTTATGGGCAATGAGATAGTATCACATCATCAAATTCTTCCGTTAGTTGGTAGGCGACAGTGTATAGTGGCATAAGCTGCCAACTCAAGCACTTGTACTTGCCCCCTGGCTGGTAATTATCAGCTGTGAGTCTCCTTTGATCAAAACCTCCTTTGCACCCATCTCCAATATCATTTCCATTCATATTATTAGGGCTTCATACTCAGCCTGATTGTTTGTGCAAGAAAATTCCAACTGGAAAGCATGTTCTCTTTTATCTCCTCCTGGGGGTATAATAATTATACCTGCCCCACTGACCGTTTCCATCATTGACCCATCAAAAACCAAAGTCCGTGGCAAAAGTCCTACTATGTTTGATTCGTATATCACGTTGGATCCCACAGTAGTTTCTCTAGACTGGTGATCGGCCAGGAAATCTTCTATTACTTGGCATTTTACTGCTTTCTGAGGGATGTATATGAATGTAAATTCAGAAAATGCCAAGATTCATTTGCCTATTCTCTCTCTCAAATATGGTTTGCTCAGCATATACTTGATCACGTCTGTTGGGGCATTCACTAACACTGTGGAAGTTATTAAGTAATGCCTCAATTTTATGGCCATGCAATATAATGTCAGTCACAACCTTTTGATGGACGTGTATCTCTGCTCAGCCGGTAACAAAAACTGACTTAAATAGTAGACCGCATGCTCATGTCTTTGGTCGTTCTCTTGTGCTGGGAGAATTCCAATGGAATTTTCGGTTGCTAATATGTACAGTTTTAACGGTCTTCCTTTCTTTGGGGGAATCAGTACTAGTTGATTCACCAAATACTCCTTGATGGCATCAAAAGCCTTTTGGTGATGTTCTTCCCACTTGTACTCTTCTTCTTTCAACCGCAATAAAGGGGAAAAAGATATTAATTTCCCGATTGAGTTAAAGATGAATCTCCTGAGGAAGTTGATTTGGCCGAGGAATCTTAGCAGCTGTTTCTTGTTAGCGGGCGGTCTTGCGTCTATTATAGTCTTCGTTTTGTTTTTGTGTATCTCTATCCCACTTTGGTGTACCAAGAATCCTAAAAAATTCCCTGCAGATACGCCAAATGCGCATTTCGAAGGATTCATCTTCTACTTGTGCTTCCTCATTCTTTCAAATGAGGTTCTCAGGTGGTTGAGATGTTCTGTTGGCTCGGTCGATTTTACCACTATATCATCTATATATATTTCCATGTTTTTGCCTATCATGTCATGAAAAATACTTTTCATTAACCTTTGATACTTGGCTCCGGCATTCTTTAGACCAAATGGCATTACTACCCAGCAATATAAGCCTATTGCCCCCGGCCCACGAAATGTGGTTTTCTCAACACCTTCGGCCGCTATGTTGACCTGATTGTAGCCAGAATGACCATCCATAAAAGATAGAATTTGGTGCCTGGCCGCTCTATCAATTAGTAAATCGGCTATCGGCATTGGATATTCATCTTTAGGAGTTGCTAAGTTGAGATTCCTAAAGTCAATAAATATCCTGATCTTGCCATTCTTTTTCATGACCGGTACCACATTCGATACCCATTCCGGATAACAGATTGGCCGAATGAAGCCTGCTTTCAGTAATCTCTCAATTTCTTCTTTTATCTTTTCAGTTTCCTCGGATGTCATCCTTCTGATTGGCTGTTTATGTGACTTGTAACCTATTTTTAAATTTAATCGATGTTCAACCAATTTTCGGTCTAAACTAGGCAACTCATGGTAGTTCCAAGCAAAACAATCTTGGAATTCAGAAAGTAACTCTATTAGCTGATATTTACATTGCTCAGGGAGCAAGCTACTTACATAAACCGGCCGATGGTCGGCTTCACTTCCTAACTCTACTTCTGTTAAAGGGTCTTGTACTTCGACCTTTATGTCATCCATTTTTCTAGGGGCTGCTTCAATGTCCTGCATGGGTAACCTCTCATCATTTAGATCATCTTCCGAGATACATTCGGTCGATGCGACGTCTAGCTGCCTTTCTGTCATGTAGGTTTTCAGCCGTAACATGGTGGCCCTGACTATGGCCAACCCTTCTTTCTTTCTTTCATCACTCATCATGGTACCTCTTCAATCTTGTAGTCCCAGCTCGATCGATAGGGGATTATCGCCGCCAGTCCTGATTCAGGCTGACTAAGGTCTTGATCGACTGTTACTGAAATTCCTATGGGTCGGCCGTGTTTCCCACTCATCGTGAATTTTACTGGTCCTATTTCCCCTCCATACAACATCACTTCAACTGAGTTGGAATCTGCTAGAAACGGCCGTCCGTCAGCATTAATGATTTCCACCGTGTTTTTGTTCCAGAAAATAAGGAACTGGTGAAGGGATGATGGTATGCAAAGATTGGAATGAATCTAATCACGCCCCAGTAGTGCATTGTAACTTGAGGTTGATTCTACTACAAAGAAAGCGGTCAGGCCTTTCTTTCGTCCAATTTCCATTTCTATTGGCAATACTCCTTGGGTGGTCGAAGCTCCCCCTACAAAATTGCTGGCCGTTATTTCGGTCGGGATCAAATCAGCTATGGTTTTTCCAACTTTTTTCATTACCCTGTTAGGTAATATGTTTACGGTCGCACCATTGTCGACCAGGACTCTAGTAATATGGATCCCATCCATGTGTACATTGATATACAATGGTCTCAAGTGTTGATAGCCTTCTCCCTTTATCTTTAGTTGGCTTGTTGGACTCTGGTGCTCCTCAATATTGGCTAACGTAGCCACCGTAGCCTCTTCGTTCTACTCTTGCTCAACCTCAGGTCCCTTATCTTCTTCTTTTGCCTGAAAAGAGATCGGTAACATGAAAACCATGTTGCAATCCATGGTGATGGGAGGGAGCGATCCAAACTGAATAGTTTGGTTTTCTTCGATACTGACTTCTTTCTTTGGGACTTTCTCTTCCAGGAGACTCTCACTCATCAACGACAATTGTTCTGAGGTGGCGGTGCTGTGGAGTTGCTCCAAAAGTCGATCCAATAGTAAACTGTCGTCCTCCTCCATTAAAGCAGGCTTCAGAGACTCGTCTGTTTTGTTTTGAATGGTTATTGGCTTCTCATTTTCTTGAGCCACCGTTTGTGGCTCATTTTTCGTTTGGGTCCTCTGGCGACCACCATCCCTCCCTGTTCCTTCTGTTTGACCGATATTCCCCTGAGGGCTGCCTGCTCCCTCTGCCAACGCCATTTCTATGTTCGTGTCTTCGTATATCGGACGGTCGAACTTTGGGTGGGTGACCGTAGTCCATCTGTCATTTCTGCCCCCTGGTGATTTAACCATTCTTGATCGGGCCCTGTAGGCATGTTCATCTCTTCTTGGGTACCATCTTTCCGGCGGTCCATGGTAATAGTCGGGCCTGTACTGTCGTGGTGGTGGTTGCCATGGCTGGTGGTAGCTGCCTCTCATGTACCTGACCTGTTGTTCCATGTCTTCATGACATCTATCGCAGATGTTGTGATTTTGGTAGACTCTGTTCTGACTGTCTGAGTGGTTGGGAGGATACACCAATCGGTATCCTAAACAGTGGGCTCGCCATTCTGCTGGCCCGGCTTTGTCAACCTTGGGTCCTGCGAGGGATGCAGTGCCTATAGGGTTTAAATCTACCTTCAACTGGGGGTTTCTGAGTCTAGATCCAATCATGTTGACCGGAAAAGTTGTTGGTAAAGGATCAGTGTCTATCTCTATCACCTCCTTCCCTTTATCGAAAAACTGAAGTAACCCACGGTCAATGTTGTCATGTACCATAGCGCGGAAAACAATACAATCAGCAATTGAGTGGGTTCGTGACTCGTGCCACTTACAATATTCCCCTTTTTTCATTACATTGGCCGAGGAAACTTTGTGTCCTTCTGGTAGCCTAATGAACTTGCCTCTTAGGAGGTGGTAAAAAATCTCATCGGCCTTTGATACATCAAAGGAAAACTTTCTTCCTTTTTCAGGAAAGTTTTTTTTTCCTTCCATTTGTGTACTGGCCCTTTTTCTTTAACGCCGCACACATAAATGGCTTATTGAATATTACTTCGGCCAATGCCAACTCATAGTTGGGGTCCCGAAAGTAGGTTCCAATGGTGGCTGTTTTCCTCTGAATTTCTTCTTGCAAAATCCGTTCATATTTGGCCACACTAGTTGATAATTCGATGAGACCTTCGAATTTCATCCTGTCAAACTTCTTCCGAAGTTCAATATCTAGACCGTTTTGGGCTAGTTTCACAAATTCTAGTTCAGGGAGAACTATACTACATATATTTCTCACCTTTTTAAACCTCCCTATGTAGATATCTGCCGTTTCATCCGATAATTGTCTTAATCTGGCCAAATCGGCCATTGATACTTCAGGCTCGGTCCTGTAAAACTGGGAATTGAACTTTTCTTCCATTTCTGCCCAATGTTGGACCGAGTTGGGTGGCATGGTTCTATACCATGTAAATGCTTGGCCAGTCAGCGAATTCCCGAACAGCCTTAGTTTATGATAATCACTTGGTGACAGTTCCCCACATTGTACCGTGAATCAGCCCACACGTTCGATGGCTGATTCACCATCTTCCCCTGAGAACAATGAAAAGTCAGGGGTTATGTATTGCATAGGAAACTCATATCTGATGTCTACCCAGTCAGGGTAGGACTTACGGTATGACGGTCTAGACAACCACCTGACAAGCATGTTAGCCACAACCTCTTGGATCTAGTGATATAGCTAGTCCCTCTCTACTTCCCTGGGGATCCCTGGTGCCTGAATCTCAATATTCGGCTAGCCTTGGTTAGTTCGTGCCTGACCGATGTGACCTAGTGGCTCATTTCGGTCGTTCAGCGGCCTAACCGGCCTTGGTGGGGTGGGCCTAGTAGGTGGTATATTCACCATGGCTGGTGGTTGTTCAATGGGATTGAAAATTCCATTTCCATTCATACCCCTTTTGGCAGAAGTTTCATTGTCTCCTGCCAAATTGTTCTCTTGCCTTATAACAGACTCTATTTCAAAAGGTATTCTACTAAATCCTTCTGCCATGGCCATGTGAGTGCGTCCCAGATCTACGCTCAATTTCATTACGGTCTGATTTAAAGTTTGTAGAGCTGCCAACACGCTATTATTGAATGGGGAGGATGGTGATCCTACCTCAGTGCTTGGGATGGTCTGGCCTTGTGTTTCGGCTGATGCTGTGTTGCTGTCGAGTGCCTCCTCTTGGATAGTGTCCATAATGTGGGGAGCACTCCTTCGCTGTTGTCGTCCAACTGTCCACTCGTCCTAGTCTTGGGTGCCATTTAGCTTCACCAGATGCGTCCCACCGGGCGTGCCAAAAAGATGGTCCGGAAAACCAAAATCCGTCTTCTTCCCAGTCGATTGATGGTTTTCACTCTCAGTCGTGAGGCCGAAGAGGGTGTGGTCGTGTCAGAACTTTTTCAAGTTCGCCTGAAAGACATGTGTGAGTCAAACTGCTTAAGTTGATTATCAAGGTAAATCGGTCGATGTATGACCGATTTTGCGTCAAACGATTGTATGGTTCACGATCTCAAAGGATTAATGATTGATCCAGAGAAACTGATTTTACGTGATCAACAACACTTTTGTATTAGAATACAGGTAGAACGATAAGTTAATATACAACTTAGAAAGGAAAACTTTCTAATTTGCAAAGACGAAGTAACAGTAACAAAGAAAATACAAAACCTCCAGTGATTCCTTAGGCTTCGATCGTGGGACGCAACTAATCTATTTCACGTATGCACGAATCAGCATGTAAGGGTCTCCATGAGTCTCCCAACTAGGATCCCTCCGTTACCGACTAGAGGGATCTTCTACGAGAAGCTTAGTCCGAAGTTAGAAGTAGGTGTAGCGGGATTCTTGCAGGAGCTAATGACTAACTCGTGATCACTGGGGATTATAAACTAAATTAGACTTTGGTAATCTAAGTTGATTTGCTGTAGAGCTCTTCAATTGGGTTGTTGTGGAGAGAGTCTTCTGTCTTGGTCGATTATCTTTTATAGCGCATTATTGCGACCATCTGACGGTTTGTACATAATGGGCGGTTATTAGTCTTCTTTTGTTGACACATGGCCCACTCTGCCATTTTTAGTTGGCAACGCGTTTTCACGTTCTGGTGATGGAGACGCATCAGGCTTGAGCTAGTCTTTTGGGCCTGCGTTCTTCTGTTGGGCTTATGCCCATTTAGTTCCTCATGTTTTTAGCGCGTGCGGTTTAATGACCTGCAGAGCCGGGCTGGTCTTAAGTGGCCTGGTTCGTCCTAAACACATACTTGTAATTTTTGTCAATCTCTTTCAAATTGTCGGATAAAAAAACAAGGTATTCGCGATTTTAATGCAAATGAATTTACTCTTAGCAATCATGATTTTGAAATCATTGGCCGGAACATATCAAAGCCGAAAGTATGGATAAATAGTTTTTTGTGTAACCACAACAGCATCGACAATGATAATTGTCCCCTTCATCATTCTTTTAAATCCGAAATATTGGCTTTTTCTCTTTTAGGTTAATCTTTTTGTGACATGCTTTCATATTTTTTCTGCAGAGTATTAAAAAGGATCTTGAGAATTGCACATGTGGATACAACAATGCAACATAATATTTTCAAACAAGAAGGAGATGAACATTTGCATGTGAGATGGCAAAGCCTTGAAGAATGTAGGAGATTTAGCAAGGCTAATTCTCTGTAATCACCTAGTGACGGAAAAAAAGATGATGAGAATTGAAGCTAGCACTTGAATGAGAAAGCACTACTTGTTATTGTTAACTAGAATGTTGAAATCTATGATTTTTTTCCTCAAGCAAATGCATGCATGTAAAGGAAAAATAAGAAAGCATAACGTTGAGTGTGTGTAATAGTAAGTTTATGGTTTTTGGATTCTACATTTAGATGTTTTATAGAGTGTTTTGAGTTCATCATTGGAGGATTTCTAGCTTTCCCTTATTACGGATAAGAGTCCATGATCACATGGACTCTAGAGTTATGTGGTTGTTTAAGGATAAGAGTCCTACTCTATCCTACCTATGTTTAAAATTCAAACTACAATTATTATGGAAAACACTTCAAACATTATATGGTATCAGAGTATACAAGATTCAAGTCAAAAATCATGGAGCCATCTTCTTTAACTGTGAATGCTACCACTGAAGTGTCCTTCGGAAACACGAATCCTACTTATGTTTAAAATTCAAATTACAGTTATTAAGGAAAAGACTTCAAACATTGTATGGTATCAGAGTACACAAGATTCAAGTCAAACATCATGGACTCGTCTTCTTCAACTGTGAATGCTACAACTAATGAAGTATCCTTTCAAAACACTATTCTGTCGGTTGGTAATATTTACCATTTTATTTCTCTTAAATTAGGTAAAAATAATTATTTTTTATGGAAGTCTCAATTTCTTCTTATTTTTCTATTACATGATTTCATGGACATGCTAACGGGAGAATAAATGTCCACCAAAACATTTGATATATGAAAATGGGACGGATTCCTATCTAAATCCGACATATACAGCCTGGCACAAGAAGGATCAATTACTACTAAGTTGGATTATCTCCTCTTTGAGCCTATCAAATACCAAACTTTGGTTAACTCTTGAGAACATGTCATCTCACTCAAGAGCTCGTGTTATGCAACTAAGGTTGTGTAGATATGAAAAGTGGTAAGGGCAGATAGCCCAATAACAGACCTCCACATGTTAGGACTATGATCGACACGTAGCAAGATCCCCACTAATACCCATGGGTATACCCCTTGGAAACTTCCAGAGGAAGAGCCCTGGTTGGTTCGAGGAATCTATTCAAGGAATTTACGACCAAGACATAGATATAGGGAGAAGGTAGTGCACTGCCGTGATGACCATAGTGCACTACTGTGATGACCCTTCATTACATAAATCATAGGATGATCAACATTACAATTAATATGCAACGAAGTTAATATCAACAGGTGCTCCACAACAAGATGCCAGCGATGCATAAATACTTCTCAAGTCATACTCGAAGGCATCCACTTGTGATGGGACAACCCCTTGGGTTCTTGATAGTCCCACTTATGATGGGACATCCTCCCAAGTCATACTCGAGTGCGCCCACTTGCGATGGGTCAATCCCTCGGGTTCTTGAGAGCCTTAGAGGTGCGCCTCATGTTCACCAAAGAGATGCGTCTCGGTGAACACGTCAATATGAATTTACACCTAAGGGGAGAGACAGCTCTAGACGATCTAAGACGTCGACATATCGATATCAATTTACACCTTAGGGGAGAGACAGCTCTGGATGATGTAAAACATCGACACACACCTAAAGGAAAAGACAACCCTGGAAGATGTAAGACGTCGATATTCTACGGCAACATGCTAATACTACCTCCATCTATAGTGAGGCTCAACAACGTTGAAGGAGACACTACCTCAGTCTAGAGCGAGGCTCAATAACGTTGAAGGCGATAATACCTCCGTCTAGAGCGAGGTTCAACGACGTTGAAGGCGATACTATCTCTTTCTAGAGCGAGACTCAATGACGTTGAAGGCAATACTACCTCCTTGTAGGGTGATGCTCAACGACGTTGAAGGAGATACTATCTCCGTTTAGAGCAAGGATCAAGGATGTTGAAGGAAATAATAACCGTCTAAAGCAAGGATCAAGGATGTTGAAGGCAATAATACCCGTCTAGAGTGAGGCTCAATGACGTTGAAGGCAATACCTCTGTCTAGAGCGAGGCTCAACGACGTTGAAGGCAATACTACCTCCGTCTAAAGCGAGGCTCAACGACTTCGAAGGTGACACTAGCTCCGTTTAGAGCGAGGATCAACGACGTTGAAGGCAATACTACTTCCGTCTTGAGCAAGGCTGAACAACGTTGAAGGTGATACTACCTCTGTCTAGAGTGAGGCTCAATGACGTTGAAGGCGATACTACTTCCGTTTAGAGCGAGGCTCAATGATGTTGAAGGCGATACTACCTTTGTCTAGAGTGATGCTCGAAGACGTAAAAGGTGATGCTACCTCCATCTAGAGCGATGCTCGACAACGTAGAAGGACTACCTTCGTGTAGAGCGATGCTCTGAGACGTAAATGGTGATACTACCTCCATCTAGAGCGATGCTCTAAGATATAGAATGAGATACTATCTCTGTATAAAGCGATCCTCGACGACGTAGAAAGTTACACAGTCTTGAAAGTACTAAGGTTCGAGAACCTTGAAAGTATTAAGACTAGTAGCCTCGATGGCGACAAGACTAGATAGTTTTGATGACTCCAAGGCTTAACAACTTTCATTACCACGAATATCTACTGATCGCCAACGCCCATATCGAGGTGTCGTAAGGCTCGCCAAAGCTTGGCCGTATCTGGGGTTATAAGCTATGTCACGGTCTCTCAGTGGCAAACCTGTAATTATCCAAACAACTTGTGATTGGTCCACCTAAGAGACTAGGGTACATGATGTACCCCATGTGAATGTTTTAACCACTGTCAGAAATGGTGGTAGGAATGCTAACTGCAGTTAACTCTCTTCCAAAAGCTATAAATAGAGGCTCACTTTCCTTAAAGAAGAGGATGATGAAAAATGAGAGAAATCACAA
Organism: Pachysandra terminalis; assembly: GCA_031762675.1. NCBI lineage: Eukaryota > Viridiplantae > Streptophyta > Magnoliopsida > Buxales > Buxaceae > Pachysandra > Pachysandra terminalis. The sequence goes on from JAUPMG010265284.1 coordinate 14,552, forward strand.
AGGGGGAGACCTCTGGAAAAGTTAGCAGACCTTGAACTACGTCTGACTTGATCCCTGTTTGGGTACGTAGGCAGCCTGCAGAAAGTTCAACCATAATCTTAATTAGAGCCTTGCGGGTTGGAGAAGCTCTAACACCTTGACCCATTATTCACTTAGCCTGGTTTGACCGGTGTTTGACGGTCCACCAGTTTGACTCTTTAGTTCTTCTAAAGACAAGATAGGGTCACTCACTGATTTAGGTTCCCGTCGATCAGTAATATTACCGTTGGTGACTATTCACAAAACCACCCACTACATTTTGGCGACTCCACTAGGGACTAAGTCTCCCATATACTGATCACCATTAGAAGAATGTCAAGACCGAAGAGTAAGACGGAGACCGTAGATAAAGCTGAAACATCATCTCTTCACTCTGTTGAACAGAGACGTGAGGAGGATTTACCAAGCGATTGGCATGAGCTGGAAAATACTCCAAGAGCCTAAGTCTCCTCCGTACGCTATAGGCTTTGAGCGTTGAGAATCGACGGTACTACTAATAAGAGATCGAGAGTAAGGGAAGGGTGATTCAAATAAGGAGTTGAGCCCTCAACGCTTCTAACCTTGACTTGCAGTTGATTATGCATGTGAGGTGCCCCAAAGCTTTCTATATGACCCTAAGTGCACTATCAACCAATCTAGCTTCATCCCAGTTGCGAAGGGATCTTCTAATTCCTTCTGCATATCATGGAGATCCTCTACTGTAAGAATAGAGAGTTGTCTCCTGAAGACGTCCAACCAATGAACATACGTTTGAGTAGAAAAAGGCTAGAAGACTAGGATTGGAAAAAGATATTTCAATACTAGGATCGCCATAACGATTAATGATCCTCTAAAGAATAGAGCCGTAGATGGAAGGAATGTAGATCTTCCACTAAGCGAGAGTCCGCTCCAACATGAAGTAGTAGTGGATCAGCATAAGTGTCCACACTCGCTAGACCCAAAAATCCATTATCAATAGAGTCATGAGAATGGCCACTCTCACTAGAGGCGTCAACAGCACGAACGTCCTCCTTATCAAGAGTCAAAGATCCCCGGGGTACATCCACGGTCGGATTAGACACTCTCACTTGTCTAGGAGGAGTTGACACTCAGGGAGCGCAAGGACTACTCCCTCTCCTTTGTCATTTGAATGGTCTCCTCCTCGAAAGTACCTGAGAAGCAACAAGAGTCTCCTCCCTTGCAAAGAGAGTATCAGTAGTAGTGTCTCCAACACCAGGAGTAGGAGAATATTGACCCCTGAGGGACTCACCTAGAAGAGATGAAATGATCACTTCACATAAGCAAAAGATTTGCTTAAAAGGAAACATACACTAGCAAGAGAAATCAAAGTCTCACCCATCTCAGCCGAGCGTGATGTAAGGGAAGTACTAGAAGAGACTGATGCCACTAATGCCATCCTACTCGAGCCGAGGCTGCGATTTAGTAAGTCAACTTCAATATTGATGGGACAGGAGTCATGAGTTCGGCCCTCATCGACATCATTTCCTTCATCTCTTTCAACCTCATTATCAGAGGTCGATATTTCCTCATCTGGAACAAGAACTGGGTGACTACCCATAGGGGGCTGAATGCGCTTGGAGGATGAGACAGCATGGCCTATGAGCTGCACCTATGAGAGAAAGACCAAGCAGATTATAGAATTGAACAAAATAGTGCAACGATACAGAAAGTAAGTGCGCATACACTAGCTATTGATGATTTCTGCAAAGTCCCGAGGAAGACTAGCTACAGATGTTTTCAGCAAAGTCCTGAGGAGGACTAGCTACTAATGATTTCAACAAAGTCTCGAGGAGGACTAGGTATTTATGATTTCAGCAAAGTCCCGAGGAGAATTAGCTACAGATGATCTCAGCAAAGTTTCGAGGAGGACTAGCTATTGATGATCTCAACAAAATCCCGAAGAGGACTAAAGCTCCAAAGCCTTACTAAAGCCTCAAAATTAACGCAAAATAGAACTAACAAATCCAAATCAAACATACATTGCTATATCAAGGTAGGGCTTACAAAAGCTCATGACTGTGCATAAACCAGGCAGCCCGGCAGGTAGTCGGTGGACGAGATAGTCCACCGTCAAAACCCAAGTTGAGGAAAATCAGAGAATTCCACTTGCACACACTCCAAGAGATCATTCACATATAAAATTGAACATAAAAACATAGAATTGTATGATCAACAAGTTAACTCGATGGGTTGGTCGGTCCGCTGATGAACAGAGATCAGGTAAAGCTACTTTCTAAGTTAGATTGGTGGATTGGTTGGTTAACTGGTCCACAAGGTCCGGTGCCAAAATAGTAAGCAAGCATTTGGTTACCAGGTTGATCGGTAAACCAGTGGACCTGTCAACAGAACCGAGATTTAAAAAATAAGAGGGATTCAATGGACAAACCAATCACAATGGAGAATTGAGATATGATCGAGGTAAGGTCATATCCTAAGGCACAAGACCCAATAAAAACATGTCTCAACCCACAAAACACGACTCTATGATCCCATAGGCTTCACATACCATCATAAACACATCAAAACTAGACAAACCCAAATAAAACATGATCATGGATCAGAGAAACCACCAATACTCCTAACATGATCATGAACCAACTTCAATACACATAATAAACTACCTGTGTAATATACATGAGAATTAAGGGTTTAGTCGTTACAGAGAAGGAGTACTCACACTAGAGGATCTCGAGATATTCTATGCTGATCCAAACCGCATAGTCATGCCTTCAGTCTCCATCTATAAACCTTGCACGAATCCCAAGGCTCTCCAAAGTTTCATACGATAATTTCCTCCCTCAAGGGTTTACAATTCTAATTTTTACCTAATCACCCTAAGGGTTAGGATTTAGACTAACTCACCAAGGGACTGATACTATATGTTTGGGTTGGGTTAACTCCTAATCCAACATAATTCCAATTATTATGGCTAAACTAGGGTGCTAGGCTCAAGTAACTAATGGTGTTAAGAACACTAATAAATTACTACATGCCACATGGCAGACTCCTATTGGTCCAACTCAAAACTAACATTGACTCACTTTTAGAACAACTCCTACTTAAATCGTAAGGTCAATATTAGCTTTTTGATTGGTCTCACCACTATCTTCAATGAGATTAATCAATTAATTTAATACCCTTGTTAGGTTAAGGTAAGATGACCAAAATACCGCTAAGTTGAAGCTAAAAATTTTCAGTGTTACAAACGGATCTTGATCTTCGCCTTCATATCCAACACACCATGCCGGCCAGCAAACCCTTTCCAATTGGATATAGTACACTTATATTCCCGATTTACAATGCCAAGGAGCATCTAAGATGATTTCAAGATATGATGGGAGAGTTTGGAGTTAAAATTACGAGAATTCTCGAAATCTCTCGTGGGATAAGCGTACACATGTTATGCTAACCTGCTACCGGGATCGATAAGAGATTGGGCCAACATGGTAATTCAATTCTATAAAATAAAATAAAAATATTCCTAGTAGATGACAAAATAACTTCGTTCGATCTAAGTAGAGAATAGCAGCGCCTGACAGAAAATCTTATTGATCGTGTAAAGCGTTTTTGGGATATAGCAGCCGGTTACGATGAAATAATAGCTGAAGAGAAAATGATGCAAGTGTGTGTAGCAGGAATGAAAGGGGAACATAGGTCGTATCTGAAAAAATCAGTATCGAGAGATTCATCAAACTTTACAATACCACTCGAAGAAGTAGCTATTCAGTCAGGAAATCAATAGAAAGAAATTTGAAAAGCGGAAAAAGAAATGTGGTTCAAGTGTTGGTGGCTCAAGCTCTAATAGAAAAAAAATGATAAAGATAGTAATGGAACACAAGGCAAGCCAATACAAGAGGAGCCACCACCTTTCCTATACAGTACAGAAAGTATTGAAATATTGTTAGAACAATGGGTGAAAGATGGCATTGTGCGGCTCCCTGAAAGTGCACACAACAAAAGAGTATGTACAAGAAATGAGATGAAAAGTTATGGAGATGTCCTAGGGGGAAGTGTTTGTTTGATTAATATATGCCAATTAAAATTACAAACAAACCATAGTGCATTGCATGTCAAGGATTTACCTATCTACAATACATGTCTCTAAATTGTCAAGTATGAATGGAAAGAAAAAAAGATACAAGAGACACAATTTGAAGTGGTGGTTCGGTCCAACAACCTACATCCACTCCCGCGAGCACCAACCCTTGTCTCCGGTAGTCACTATGGAAGATATTCAATAGGTTCACCTCCAACTTTTCAACTTGAGGTTTCGTACATTGGTTCACCCCTAGCCACTCAATTTATCCTTAGGAAATTGAGAAACCTCTCTTTTGTTTTGTTAAGGTGGTTCGGTCACATAGTCCTACATCCACTGTACATTTGTTTTAAAGAAAAACAAAAGATGAACACTTGCCTCTTGAAGATGGATTTGCCTATGTAGTGTTCTTGATGCTTGAATCTTCTCTTCAAGTTTATACTACTTTAGTTTTGCTCCTTGGACTTTGTTAGATCCGGTGGTATAAATTAATCAAAGTTCCAGTGAATATAGATTAACTAATGTTATCTAATATTCACCAAGATGATAACACAGACAATTTTAACGAGATTCAGTATAAACTTACTCATCGAGACTACGTCGAGATAATGAACAATCCACTAAAGTAAAAGAGATTACATACACCAATCTGGTCTCACACAAATCAAAGACTCCCTTTTGAATTCTGTCGCCATTGTGTAGAATCAACTTCAGGGAATTTGTTCAGCGAGCTCCTCTCGACTTGTGCATGCATGATTGAACTCTCTTCAATCTGCAGCCGCCTTCTCCCGAAGACTCACAGTTCTTCCCCCGAAGAACTATCAAACAAATAATAATATGATCATCTTGAATCTCTTGGACAGTCACCTTCTTCAAGTAGCTTGATGTGTATTTATAATGAAGGTAGAAAATCTTCTCCAAAATCTCGGTTTACTACTGTTGCAACAACTTGTTGTAACACCTTATTGCAACAGATTACAAACGTGAGATTTGACATATGTACATATTAGATCATAATCTCTTCAAAATGTCATGCACAAATCTTTTTTATCTCAATCAAGAATCTTCACAGAATATTCCACTATAGATAACCACATCTACCCATTGATTGTTAACAATATTAAGAAAAAATTCTTGTGTGGTTGATATCTTGCTTAAACTAGAATATTTCACAGAATTTTCCTTCATCACAATAACTGTTCAGATTTGCGAGATCTTCTGAGATTAGAAGATATCTCTCCAGAGACCAGCGGTACCATCTTGCATATCTCCCACAGTCTCTTTACACAATCCGCATGTTTCTTAATTTCATCTCTAGAATATTTACACACCAGTTGTAAATATTCTTTAGAGAATCTTGCCTA
>JAUPMG010265292.1:0-19989 GCA_031762675.1 Pachysandra terminalis
AGGTTAGTAAGGCGGATCAAATTTTACCACCTTTATTATTGAAAATAATGAATCTCATAAGCTTTTATTGATTTAATTGTGTGGTAAAACTATATTACTAACCAATCAAATCCTTTCAATAAAAAGATGGATCTTAATTAAAAAATATTGGAAAATTTAATTTTAAAATATGATATAAATAAAAGTTTATTCAAACAATTTATATGTAAGGTTATTTTAGTCACTTTTGATAAATAGAACAATATATGGTCACGACTGTGGGGTATCCCTTTGGACTTCTTTAAGGTGAACAAAAGAGCCGTGTGGGGGGATGCAACGAATGCTATTTGCAGGTGAAGACCCTAATTCTCTCTCTAGAACATACCACGTGGCTATCTTATCCTTTTACGTCCACGTTTTCTTTCGGTCGGCCTTCTCGAAGTTCAATTTATCGCGGCTCACGATTTGTCGCGATGTTAACCAGCCCACCACCACAGTTAAAAAACGACGCCTTCCCTTGACGACGTGAAATTGGAGATTTAGAACATTCTACTGATCGTATCGTGATAAAACTCCAATTTACCGCCGACATAGTGACTTGTATTCACACTCACACACCAGACACGATCAAGCAAACCAGTATCCGTCTGGGTCCCACCTTATCTTCAAAATGTCCCATTCACTAGTAACTTTTTCCTTTTTAATCTCATCAAGGTTTGTGATTTACTTATGATATGAGTTGATTAGGCTGGGTTTCGCCGGCTAATACAAGCGTTTATTTGAGCTTCTAGCTTATTAAAACACTTTTTAAAATTAAAAGTATTGTTTAGCAACACTAATGAGCAAGTGCTTATTCATGAGGAAAGTTACCTACAAGGAGAAGTTATTCGAAGCTGTTGAGAACAGATTCTCTTATCACCTTTGTGGGATGCTATTTCTAAACTTTAGTAATATTTTCATAATACATATTTTAATCTTAATTTTTTATAAGCACTTAAATAAATGTTATTTTAAACCTTAATACTATTTTTATAATACCTATTTTATCCTTAAACTTTTATAAGCACTTAAATAAATGTATTTATCAAATGTTATTTTCTTCAAGTAATTTATTGTTGTTGTTGATAAGTATTTTCATTGAGCCACTTATCCAATGAGTGCTTATCTAAAAGCACTCAAGCTGCGTTTGGCCCAACTTATGCTTTTGGATAAGTACTTATCCACAGCAACAATAAACTGCTTACTTGAAAAAAATAGCCTTGGGTAAATACATTTATTTAAGTGCTTATAAAAGTTTAGGGGTAAAATAGGTATTATAAAAATATTATTAAAGTTTAAAAATAACATTTATTTAAGTGCGTATGAAAGTTTAAGGATAAATAGGTATTTTAAAATTAATACTAAAGTTGTGAAATAGCTTAACGCATAAGAGCTTGGGAGAAATTGCTCTCAACAGCTTCTCCTTATGGGTAGCCTTCCTCTAGTTTATGGTTAAGCACTTATCCATAAGCGCTACCAAACACATTTAATTTTAAAAAGTGCTTCTATAAGCTATAAGACACAGCCTTAGAGGTCCATGTTCAAGATCTTTTCAATAAGGTGATCTTAACCATTCAACTTAGATCCCTTTTTTTTTTTGGTCTACGACCCAGTGTCTCTCCAAAACTGACAACCAAGGGACTAATCACTGTCGCGACGGGTGGGCATTGATAAATCACTGGCCCAGAGAGTTTTTCCAAGATGCTGGAACTCGAACTCGAGATCTTTCACCTCCACTGGAGGCAGCCACCTTTAGATCTAGTGCCCAACCACTAGACCAACTCCACTGGGTTCAACCTAGATCCCTTTGACAACTACAAAATGGAGTAAAAGTAAAATAATGTCAACAGATCGAGCGAATGAGGTCACACATTGGACAAGTGTACGGTGTTGGAGAAGGAAGTACCAAAAAAACTCTTTTTTTTTTTTTTTGGTAGAAAAAAAAAAGAAGTACCAAAAAAACTATAATGCATCACACTCATTATAATATTAATTAGTTGTGATCAGTTGGCTGTCACACACAACGAATTGGGGGAATGTCAACATTTTCCAAATTATTTTATAATTCTAATTAATGATTGGTTAACATGTCACATTCTTTGACCTTAATTACCTAACCTATATTCTAATAGAAAGAAAAGGCAAATATTTCTAAAAAAGTATTTTTTTTTTCTAATGGATGATGTAATGACTCTTCATTACCTACCAAATTACATTGGCCCTTCAGACGTTAATACTGTAGATGGTGATGATCAGTAGATGGTGATGATCATAAGATTCTTGCAAGGGATCATGTGATTAAGAATGTTGTTATGAGAGAGATTAGAGTTAATGTAAGGAAAGTTAGTTAAGAGCAAGGTTTAAAGGATGGATCAGGTCCTAAGCCACGATACAAACAATTGAATTATAAAATTTTGGAACGGATTAGTACAACCGATGATATCTCGATACAACTGATTTGATGTTTTTTTTTTTTTAATTTGTGAATTGGACGATCTAGATTGAAACCGGTTGGTTCCAACTGTTACAGTCAATCTAGTGATCAGTACCGTCAATTCGACAATCAATATCACCGATCTTGGGATCGGTCCATTTTTTATTTTCAATTTGAAATTTTAATAACCGGTCTATTTTTGTATCGGATCTAAACCGAACAGTACCGCCGGTCTAAATAGGATCGGCCAGAAATTTTAAACCTTGGGATTAGTTTGAATATTCTCTTGTTATGTGTTTGATGATCAATTTAAAACCGTTAAAAACAGATAAAAACACTCTTACGTAATAAATAAATAAAAAGCACTTCTTGGGATTTGCGAAGGGGCGAAGGGGAACAGAGTGTAAACGATCACGTAAACATGGAAGCAATGTTGAATGATTGATTCACAAGGTGGGACCTGTTATGTCAGCATTCTATCTAGTCTTCAATGCATGACGCGTTTTCTACGTGTCATGTGAAGCTTAAAGATTTATACCCAAAAAAAAAATGTGAAGCTTAAAGTTGCTGTTTTGGTTTTTTCTGTTTTGTCTTTTTATATAATTTTTCTAAAGCACATTTTTTCTTTTGGATTTCTAAACATGGCGCCTGGCCCTACTAGAGAGGTGCAGATCCTCTGTGAGAAGTAGCCCACGTTGATGTTTCACACCACAGGCCACCGGCCACCCACACAGGGTTTACCAGAATCCGTGCCCCCTTTTAGAGGGGTCCTATCAAATATATGCATCAATGTTGCCTCCTTTCTAGGGGTGTCAATTGTTCTCTCTGTCCAATGGCCGGGGTTCTCTTTAAGGGGTGTCAATTGTTCTCTCTCTCTGTCCAATGGCCGTGGGTTCTCTTTCTAGGGGTGTCAATTGTTCGGTTTATGTCGAAAACAAAACAAGCCAAATCAAATATTTTACATTTTGGTTTGGTTATGAATTAAAAAGAATTGAAAAAATTGAATGAATTCAGTTCAATTTAAGATTAAGGTTTCAATTAAACCGAACGGAACTATATGTATATATGTGTTATAGAAAATAATATTAGTTTTGTTAAACCAAATTAAAAATCAATTTTTGTAGTTTCTATTTTGCTTTGATTTGATTTTTGGTTTTATTTGTTAGAATTCAATTTGGTCTTCTATCAATTTGTATTTTGATTTGGTTCAGTTTTCGATTTAGGATACTGTAATTCGGTTTGATTTTGGCTTGACCAATAAACATAACCCATCAACCGAATTACACCCCCAAGAGAATTAAGAATGATTTTTTGATGCCCATGACCCTGAGTTATCTCTCTTCTTTAGTCGATGGCCATGGTCTCTCTCTCTCTCTCTCTCTCTCTCTCTCTCTCTATATATATATATATATATATCTATATATGCCCATGGTTGTGGCCATGGGTTATCTCTCTCCCTAAAAGATGTGAATTAACAATGATTTTTTTATTTTTTTTGTCTTAACCACGTGGTGTCCCAACACCCACATAGGTGTGGGATTAATCCACGGGGCGGGAGCATTAAAGGTAAACCCTTGACCAAGAGTGCTTCTAGTGAGATTCAAACTCCAGACTTACCTCCGGAGACGCCCACTAGATCCCAGCTTGCTACCAACTGAGCCACACATCACATCGGTGGTTAATTAACAATGATTTTTTGATGCCCATGGGTTCTCCCTCAAAATGTAATCCACAAGCTAAAAAGGCAAAATTTATTGGACAATTATTACTTGTTACGATAAATGGAGCAGAATATTGAACAATAAAGAAGAAAAAAATTAATTAAATAATGAATATTATTCATATAAATATATTAAGATGAATGTGCAAATAGACTAGAAGAGGTAAGATAAGGAATGAAAGTGCCATAGATGTCTACAAGAATTTCAAGTAGGATATGGGATGGAAGAAAGTTTGGAGATGTATAACGAAGACGTGGTTTTACGTGAAGACTGATGCTAATAAGGCATTTGGGAAGTACTGATGATCCAGCCATCGACTCTGTCTTGAAGTTTCTGGGGTACAAGGATATAATAGTAATTTCACTTACTGTTATGTTTAGCACTAACTACTAATCCCTGTTTAGGAAAAAAAAATCACGAAGTTTATTGCGGTTTTACGTGGTAATACTTGTCGATGAGCTTCTCAGAATACTCTCCAAAGGTAAGTGTTCCATTTGGTTGAATCAACTGTAAAACAGCAACACAACCAATTTGAGTTGAATGTTGTAATCACTTACACATATTATCATTGTTACAGATAAATCATGTTTACTGCTCTTCAATCTGTTGGACTAGGGCTAATCACGGACTGGGATGAAGTTGAACACTGAATATAATAGTCATAGTTGTCCAACCCCGGCCCTAATGGAATTCTGTAAGCCCGAGCTTGGGTCAGCTGGAGATGGAAAGGCGTAAGACGGCAAGAGCCAAGAGGAGAGGTTCCGGTAGTGCAAGAGAAGAAGAGAAGGGAAGTTAGGGTTAAGGCACACACGGGGGTTCCACGTCACTGAAAAAAAAAACTTTGGGTCAAGGCAAATAACTATTTATATATAAAGGTAATACATGATAGGTAACAAATGTGTTTAGTATATCTTGTATAATAGGTTATAGCATACTAAACTTCTAGCTAGACTAGCCACGGATTTTGTCTGACCAAGCTCAGCTCGATGTTTTCACAGGCCTTAAAGGTTTAGCCTGGACCAACACTATATATAATCTATGTTCAAGCCCGTCTTGCATCAGGTCAAGCAGAACAGCCCTAGTTACAACTCAAAATAATATATATATATATTGATATTCCTAAATTGGCAGATGATTGCCTAATTGCAAGAACATTTGTTATTTGTAAAGGGAATGGAAATCGTACCTCTTTATGAAGATGCAACTCTTGAGGAAAATGAAGTATTTCATCCCTACAAAGAAGGAAGGCCAGGCTTTAGACTGTCATGAATTTTCAAGCACTAAATTTTTGTTGTTGACAATTACATTGACTCTTTTCCTAGAAGGTTGGACTCCTGAAGCCCATGGGTCTGTGAGTTGGATAACTGTAAACGTTTGGAACTCATGTTTGAAACTCGTCCATATGAGTTCACTAAAGTCCTAGTTTTATACATTTAAAAAAAATATTAAATAAAAACTTGTAGTATTGGGTATCCTTATAAAATCTTGTACAGTTCTATTCATTGAATACATTTTCGTTGCAAATCAGGACAAGGCTCAAGCTTGGCTCAAGCTCGTTAATTTTTTTGAGGCTCAGGCTCGGCAGTTCGTGATGGGCTTGGAAAAAAATAAAAAAATTTAGCTCGGCCCTGCAGGTCGTGATAGGTTGGAAAAAAATTTAAAAAAGTTTTATTTTTGCATCAAATTCCAAGATAGTGGAAAGAGAGAGGAAGAGACTACAAGATAAACAAAAATAAGAAAAGAAATAGTGGAAAGAGAGGGGGAGACAACAAGTTAAAAAAATTAAAAAAAGTGTGAGATCGTATGGAGAAGGGAGAGAAAAAATTAAGAGAGAAGCTAGAGTGTCTATGTGTCTGTGCCACGTGGAGGGAAAACTAGTGGGACTGTTTATGGTATAAGACAGAGCCGAGTCTACCCAAGCTCGGCTCAGGCTCGTTAAAAATATGAGCTTCTTTTTGGGCTCGGGCTCGGCTCGCGAACCTAAATATTGAGCTCATGCGAGCCAAGCCCAAGCCCGAGCCGAGCTAGCTCGGCTCGTTTACACCCCTAGAACTTGTGCTCCCATTTATCTCTATGTAGTTTTTATCTTCTACAAAAGTGTTCCAAAAGACTAAGTGTCCCTAAAAAAATCAGTTATAAATAGTATATTACTGGCTGTTTTTGGAGGAAAATTTTCATTCTTGATACGCTTTCCAAGATATTTCTCCCTTTATATATAGTAAAGATGTATATAATACATTGTGTGTCTATGATGCATGATACACTTGCAGTACACCATATAATTTTTGTATTTATGTAAAGGGCATTTCTATAATGATTAGACCTTATCTATTACTTTCTTGCTATGAATTCCAACTGAATGCACCAGATAAGACTATGGATCAAAAAATATAAAATGAACATACCAGTCAGATTGGATGAATAACGCAAAAGTTGAACGTTCCACACCAAAAGCCTTCTCTCCATTAGGTGCCTATCCAAATCCAAAATAATGCCAAGGTAGATTCCATTTTAGAAAAATGGCCTTAGAAACTGAATCAGAAGAAACAAAAAGGGACAGAATCATAACTTATAAATTGGCATATGGTAGTTTTGAGACACAAATAAAAGGTCGTAATGCTCTAACCAGAGCAAACCCATAATGCAACCATGTCTGCCTATATACTTTGATAAAAATGGAAGACACAATAACACAGAAATACTGGGTCCCCAAAGTACAGATGGACATGTATTTTTGAAAAATGGACAAAGATTAGACACTTAATATATAAACCAAGCTAGAGAGAGAGAGAGAGAGAGAGAGAGAGAGAGAGAGAGAGAGGGATAGAAGGAGAAGAAGATGGCTTGTGATTTTATTTCAGTAGAACATATCTCTGATAATTTTTAACAGGTCAGTATCCCATATTTGATTTTTAAGATAGTTTTCCTAACGAAAATATGATGTTTATGATCAATTTGGAGACAGATATTTCTTATTTTAAATCCAAAGAGTATGTCAACACAGATCTGCTTTCTAGTACAGCATTGCTGATTTGGGATAGGATTTCCTTCCGCAGATTATCCAGCTACACAATACCTTTGATTAAATCAATCCATGTGTGCTTCACTACCTTTGAACTAGATGGAAAGAAGGACTTCTAATAAGAATAGACATTTCCTGCAAAATGTTAATAGAAATAGCATGGCCCTTTTGATTTTGATAATTGGTAGCCAGTTATGGCAGGATAGGAATATTATACCACAGTCCAACAATGATCAGATATGAGGATAACTAAATAAAATGAAAATGGAAGTTGATTGGACCGTACAAGATTTTCTAGAACAATGTAGAGTAATTAGGATGATTGAAAAAGTGAAAAGAATTTCCTACAGCAATGTCGAGTGATTAGGATGATTGAAAAAACCTAAGATATGCTCCACAACCATGGTTGTACCAAAAAAGTTTCTAAGATATAAAGGGGATTGAAAGGGAGAAAGTACCCGAACACAATGTGGTGTTGCACAAAGTAGACCTCTTGAGAGTATTTCTGTGGTTTCACCAATTTGGTATGCTATTTCATCTTTACCAAATGTAACCTAATGCATAATAGAAAATTGTTAGTAAATATGCATTACATTTTCTTTCCCCTTAAAGCATAGAATTCGTGTAACAAATATGAGCCAATGTTCAAAAAAGCATTATAGAAATCATCTAAATTGATGATGAAGATTATATTGTTCAAATTATCATCAAAAAGCAGATCTCTAGAAGGCTAAAAGTTTGTAGCAAGGACATTTAACAATATTTTATTGATAGGAATCTATTGTATTAGTAGCACCGAAAAAGCAAAAAGAAAAAATAAGAGCAATATAAAGAAGGGAATAAGATCTCAATCACAAGAAAGAAAAGGAAGTAATGTACAAACAGGAAGAAGACAATGTTGCAAGAATTACAGAGCACACATAAATCACCCCCAAAAAGATGATATCACTATATCTGTTAGAATAGGGTACAATGGAATCTGATTATAAGTATCCACAATTACAGCAATCTTCTTCTTCTCTCCATTATCTTCATCTTTTTTCTCTATTAACAGAAACTAGTATGATATCAGAGCAGGTTCAAGCATAATTTTGCTCTTTTCCTTTCTGTTTCTTTTCCCTCCTCTCCTCTATTTTTTCCTTTTATCTGTTTTCCGTTTTCCCATCTAGGCTGATCATGATCTACCCTTGTTTCCCTTCTCTTTTTTCCCCTTTGGTTCCCTGTGCAATAACATAATGGTTATTTTCTGTGTTTGTGCCACAATCCCAGTGCCCGTAAAGCTCTATGATGATGAAGGATTTGTGAATCTTTACTGTGCAATCAAGATAAGGGGTGATTGCACCCCTCTGTAGTGCTGATATTGATTAGATTCAGGCATGATATGAATCTGATGTGTCCTTCCAACTGCTGCAATCACTTTACCAGATTTGTCTTGATGTGCCATTCAAACGTGATTTAAACCTACGGCTGGTTGTTAATTTAGACGTAATCCAAATTAGTTCTCAGAGTGTTTTCTTCGTTACTTTCATGGTTATTTGTGTTGCTGGTGGTTCTAATACAGTTTACAGCATTGTGCTTTGTTATTATCAAGTGAATCAGAATTCTATTCAAGCTTCTCATGATAGTGTAGGCGTACAAGGTACATCTATTAAGTTGAATGGCCAGAATTATCTCCTTTGGGCTCAATAGAGTTTTTGTTGGTGCTCAAGGAAAATTTTAGTTTTTTAATAGATGATGCTCCTTCAGAAAATTCAGCTGAATATAAAGAGTGGTAAAAAGATAACTACTTATAAGAAAATCTGATGCTCCTTGATTGAAAAAATCTGAGACAAATATACTTCCAGAACTTGATTGACATTTGACATACAGACCAAATCACCTAATTAAGATATCCATCAGTAAACAGTACACAAAATTATCCCATATTAAAATTGTAGTGATCTTTTAATCAAAATTGCACACCTAACAGAAGAAGCCATGCAATTATCAGAAGTAGTTTGAAATCTTTTATCCAAGTTTAGCAGACAAACTAAAGGTTTTACTTGAGAAAAAGAGAAAAGCATTCTGTGTTCTCCACAAGTTTGTGCTAGGACTGAAACCAGAGCAGGCTATATATGTGTATGCTCACTATTGACAAGAGAGATAAAGCCAAGGAAGCATAAACTTTTTATCACCACCAAGCCAATCAAATCTGCATTCCATTACTACAGTTGCAAGAATAAGAAAGTATACTTTCACAATCTGATCTGCTCTTGTTTTAACATAAAGGCCAGCAGCAGCATCGGGGCAAGGTAGTTCTACAGAATCTCTCATAAACATGCACAGGTAAGACCTACATACAAAATCCAAGGCTTAATAAGAAATATAATCAGAAGGAAAGAAATTATAGATTTGGGGATACCCAAAAATGGAGAATACCAATCATATTACGGAACTATTGATGATTTCCATTGAGCAATGAGCACATATATTTGTGTTCTTTTAATAAGAATTTGAAACATAATTTATGGAGCTAGAAATAGTCGCATATCTTGCATAGATCTATGTTTTTAGGTATTTATAACAGAGCATAGAATTATAAATCAAATACATATACGTGAAAGCACTTTCTCATGTATGAAATGGAAGTCTAAAATTAAGAAAACCAATCATAGCAGCTGTCAAATATTTTGGAAATTTTCATCTTATAATGTTGGGTTTTGTCTCGAATTGGATCCAAGGGTTATTTGTGCATCATGGTGTTTTTGTTACGCTCCGCCTTGAGTAGCGCCTCGGAGCACCTTGGTTTTTATGGCTCCCACATCTTTGAAAATGCTGGTCTATATAAAGGATAAAATGTCCAATATTGTGGTGTGCATTTTGTTGTAAAATATCCAATATTGTTGTTGAGGATTGTTGTACGATTCACGTCCAATCCTAGGTGGATTGAACTCCTCTTGAAGAACGGAAACCTAAGTGGACTAGTAACTTCATCATCTCTTATTTCTTTGCTATTCTTCTTACATCTATGCATCTTTTGTCAAAAAGCCTTGATGTTGTACTTTCAAACCTATACAAAACAAAGCATTTGATCCTCCATTCCAAATCTTTACTTTACTAGGATAGCTTGCTATCCAACATCATCGAGATCCACAAAGAAGCCACAAATTTTGATTATGTATGTTAACATTTAAGTTCCTATGGATCTTCAGAAAGCCTCAGTTACTTTCTTCCAATATGTACCAACGCTAACAAAGAGCTAGCTCAAAATAATTTATTCTTCTTACCACCAAACCCACTATGCTAGAAGAGATGTAGATCCATAAGCACTCAGCTAAAACGTGTCATTTTGAAGAAGGGCATCCAGATGAGAATGCAAATGTGCATTATAAAAATAAATGATCAACAAATCCACCTGCGTCGTAACACATGACACGTGGGGGACTAGGGAGTAAGGCTTTGTGCTTCTTTATTTATTTATTTATGGACTTTTCCCCTCCCAGTGTTGGGCTGAACAAGCTTACTCAGCTTGCACTTGAGCTTGAAGCCGAAAGGATATGTCCCAATCCCCAAAGCTACAAGAAAGCCGAGACTACAACCTCCTATTTTGAAAGATTTCCCACATATTTCTAAGAGTGGCTACCTTAAAGAAAGCTTTAGTTTTGGGATGGACCTTATATTCCAAAACTCTCAAGAATGAGAACTCCATAACCGGATACTGCTAGCAATAAGGGCCTGTTAAAGGGGTTTATATAAAAGAAAAGACCATTTGAGTTGAGGGCCAAAATTATTAAATCTTGATTTTTAGCAGGCAAATGGACATTTTGAAGTTATCAATAAGACTCGCCCAGCTAAAGTCATTGGCGGTTGCTAGAAAACTGTAATTCCAAGCTACACCAACATCTTCCATTTTTCTCCCTAGCTTAAGTCATTGGTGGCTGGTAAAAAATTGCAATTCTAAGCTACACCAACATCTTCCACTTTTCTCCCTTTTATAACTTGATTTTTAGGTTCCTAAAAAGCAAAAAGGAATTGTTGAGCATATTGTCCGTAGATCTCTTCTGAATTAAGGGTGTCCAATTAGGCATTAAACTGACTGATCACGGAAAATATACATACTCACTATGACTCACTGTGCCCGAAGTATATAGATTAGAACACCAACTGGATAAAGAAAGTAAGATGTAATTACGTAAAAAAGTTTCCAGATTGTACTGCAACTACAATATTACAGGTCAAGGAATGTGGAAGATTTTCTTAGATGAAATCAAAGAATTGGTATGGTAACTTGAACATGCTAATAGATACCGTATCGAACGCCTGCATCAGCCTATGTCTGAATAATTAATTGACCATGGTGCAGCGGTTTCTCAGAAAAGATGTAAGAAAATACTTAAGTGAGCTAACAGATAGCTATTAACACATTTAGATGGTGATTTGTGTTGTAATTACTGAATCACATGGACATGTACGAAATAAGATTTAATGCATTGGATCAGTATCATATCAATGACTCTGATGATATGTATGTTTATTATTCCATCATTGAAATGAAACAAGTAATCAAATATCAACTTATTAAGTTCTAGCAGAATAGGAGAAACAAAAAAAGATACAGAGATAACTTGATTACCAGTGAGAGAACCATAATCCGTATGCCACCCACACCATGATAACCTGGAACCAATATCTTGAACACAACTACTGCGAACAAACATTTTTGTAGTTACGATATTCAATACAGTTCACATAATATTTTCTTTCAATTGGAAAGAACATTTTCAAGAAACTTGTCATAGAAAGTTGGCAGGGGTAAGGTTGACTTACGAACCCTCAAGGACCATGGTTTTAAATTTCCCGAAATTTAGCGCAATTTCCCTTTTTGAATGGTTCTGAAATTTCCTAAAACCAGCACCTCCCTTACCTTGAATTTTTCATACATAATTATGGGAAACATCACAAAATTTAAGCAAAATTTTCTTATTCTGAATGTGCAAAATTCCTCTCAAAACCGAAACTTAAAACCACGCTAAGGATCTCGTAGCAAAATAGTAATTGTGGATAGATAAATATGAGTTACACTAATAAATAAGTCGGTGAAGGAAGTAAATGCTTAATGTATTAGTGTCAATCTAACTTATAGGCATTGTTTTCATTGTATTATGTGGATGAAAACTGACTTAAATGCCTGACTATAGAGAATAAAATAAGCTAATGAAGAAAATGGTTTAAGTAATCTTGATTTAACCTTACAAGATAGGCAAATGATAACTGCTTACTAAAACTTGGGTATGATTTGGAAGCAACTAACTGTCAATGATGGATTCATTTTGAATTCGGAAGAACACCATTAATCTAGCTACGAGTGGACAAATAACTAGGACGCATACTTATTCATTTATACTGCGACTGATTATAAAAGAAGCCAATAATCACCTTTGCTGCACTGGAAAATAATATAATAGACGGCCTTTCTGACAACGAGAATGCAAAATTACATTCTCAAGTGCTTCATCGTCACTCAGTTTCATCATTTTAGACACTGCTCATAGAACAATTGTAGAGTCAGAAAACCTCACAGCCATAGACTGAATCAAAACTGAAAAGAACTACATAACATTTATGCTGCTGAATAGGAAGTCAAAGTTGCTTTTAAGCTAATAATTCTACAATGATATTCAACAACCCAGCTAGGCAGGTTAATGGGGTGTTTGGCGATGTAATTCAACAGTGAATTTCATAGTTCAGATTGAAAAAGAATTTGGAAGCGAATTCTGTCATGTGGAAAAAGGAATCAAGTAGGTTTTATAGCCAGTCATAGATTTTCTCCTTGGGTTCAGTGGATACCCAGTAGGTTGTGATGGGTTATATATTGATGTTCGGTTTGACAGGCAATATTGCTTTTAACATATCTCCAATTATGAAAACAATATTCCCAATATTAAATTCTAGAATCTAATTAACTCTAACGATACCAATAAAAATAAAGTCTAACGATACCAATTCTTTATACAAATCAATACAGATTTTCGACTGCTTTCATCCTGTCTAGCAAATGCTAATATATATGAATTTCAAAATGAAAATTGGTATTGACTTTCTTCTAGCATCTGCTATCATGTGGAAAACTTGGTGTTCTTATTCCTAATTTTGATTCATGAAGGATGGAATTCTGCCTCCAACAAATTTTTTTTTCCACATCAGCTCCTTGAACTCTATTTTTAGTTTACGTCCACGAAAATAACCTAGGGTTGACAACAGTCCGTAACTATCTTTAGCATATGAAAGATAGCCTTCATCATAGAATCCATCCTACTGAATACCTCCTTTATCCATCCTTTAACTTCCTCTTTCTTTTTTGTCTTTAACTTCCTCTTTCAATGCTTTGAGTTTCCTACAAAACACAAAGTTGCATGAATGATGAAACTTGGAACTTGAAACTCTCCCACCAGCCCATAACCAACTCCAGAATGGGTCTTCCAACCACACTCTTAAATCTGAAAGAAAGTGGCTTCTTATTTCAACTTCCACAGTCCAATAAAATCAAAACATGATCCGGCACGGACCTAGGAAGAGCTACCTGCCTAATTTTCCTGACATGTTCTTCTCACTCCACCAAAATGAGGATCTAATCCAGCTTCAACATCATCAGATTATCTTGAGGATTGGTAGACTATACTGGCATCCATCCAACAGAAGATCTAAAAGCTAGTGCCTATTCACAAAATTTATGAAGGCCCTCATAGAACTGCAATAGCTATAACCTCCAAATTGTTCTGACATAAACTTGATCACATTGAAGTCCACACTATGGTTTTAACTTTCCGTTCAAAGCGATATGTATAAATGTCATGAAACAACAGATACAAATATATGATCCAAATACATCATACAAAATGTCATTGAAATCACCCTCCCCTTATTGCCCAAAATAGTCAGCATATTCTTATGGATTTGCAATAGCTTATATACTTTCTGTTTTTTTTGATGAATCACGACAGGTTATATATATACATATCATCAAAAGAGAATAGAAATATGTACAAGAAGTCTGAGATGGACTATAAGAGAAAGAATCAACAAAAAGAAAAACAGCCAACAGAGCAACAAAACAAAAGATGACATCGGAATCTCATTCCCCTCCTTCGATCATATCCTTAGTAGGTACCCCAACAAACAGGAAGTTTCTCCCAACTCCACCTCTAGCAAGTCTGTCAACTACTCCATTAACCCGTCTAGGAATGTGGCTAAAAGAGAGAGAAAAAACTCTAGCGAGAAATCTTGCAAGACCACAAAGATGGCTATATCTCCAAGCACACACAGAAGAGGACTTCATCCACTCAATCACGATTTGAGTATCCTCCTCCACCTCCAAAGATAGAAATCCCTGGGATTTAGCTTCCCGCAATACCGTAATCAAAGCACAAATCTCTGCATGGATCGAGATTTTTATCCTAGAATCACCCTACATTTTATTATATCGATAAGATATTAAACTAAATATTTTTTTGGAAACAAATTGCATCCACCACAACTTGAGATTTAATCTACTACTTATATTTCACATAGAAAATATTATCAAATTTCAATTGCCATAACAAAACCGGGAAAAAAAATCAAGTTTTCCTAATTTTATGGTTTCCCCTTTTAGATTCTGAATTTCCTTGTAGAAACCATGTAGATGCATCAAATAGATGAATGCACATGCAGTTTGTATGCCTTCAAACCAAATCTATGTACAAAAAGAACAATTAAGACATGGGAAATTGAAAAACGGCTATCACAGCATTTAGGCCTAAAAACCCCTTTCAATGAAGAAATCCTCCACCATCTAGCCCTTTTCTTCTCAAATTTTTGAAAAGAAATTAGACTTGGCTTAGAAACCTAAATCTTAGAATTTTTTTTAAAATAATAATAAATAAATAAAATAAAAGACTTTAGGAGGCATTTTCTGACTGACAGAAGAATTTCCTGGTTTAGGGGGAAGATTTTTTTCATTATTTTCGCCCAAAATCTGTACTATTAAAGTCCAGTTTTGCCAAAAGTTTTTATTTTTCACTGGAAACTTGATTTTGGCGAACTTCCTTGGAAATATTATCTCTAGAGAGTGGGTAAAACATTATGGTGAAGCTTTCAAATACTTCGCCAAAATTTAAAACCTTGATAGCAATCACTCTTTCTTAAGCTTCTAAAACCTTCCTGTTAAAGGGAAAGGGGAAGAGAGACAGGCCTCCGTGCATATTAGCTCTGAAATTCACAGCTTCCATTTACTCCTCATCCATTGTGGTATGTCATCTAATGGAGATATCTCCCCTTCAGACCTCCCAACTAAGCATGTCTTTAAAAATCTCTAGCAATCTTTTGTAGCCAAGTGATTGACAATAATATGAGGAACTACCAAATCTCTGAAAGTAGCACAGCCTAAATTTCTGATCAACTTGGTTCGTGGCTACTTTTGCATAGATTCAACTAGACGGAGCAGCTGCTGGATGGTGATAAACTGCATTGGCTCTCTATTCGAATAACATTGTTCCTCGCACTGCATGGTTGGGAAGAAAGGATCTGAAGAAATCCCCAATCTAAGCTCCTCGATAACCTGGCCAATGTCTTAACCCTTGACATCAACCAACACCCTCATTGGTAAATAAAGAAGTGATGCACAATCGATCACCTGCAAATTATTTGTTTGGTGCAATGTTTTAAAATATGGAGTGGCTTAAAAAAGTTTCTTACATTTCTTTCTTCCCATATAAGTGAATTCAATATTATCAGGATTTGATTACATTGCAAGTCAAAGTGAATATTATAACTAAGGGTTTGAGTACTTCAGAAGCATCAAAAGAAATATGAAAGTCGACGAATCAGATTCTTCCCCCTCAAAGTGGCACACCAATGGAGACTGAACCCCTAGAATCATTCAACAAAAATCATTAGGTTTCATAAGAAAATAAAAAATGGATTATTTATTGATTAGTTTACAGGTTGGTAACACTAATAAAGAAAAATTAAATTGACTAGAGAAGAGGTATTGGAGGAAAGAAATGCCAAGAAGGAGAAAGCCAAAAAAGATACTCAATTTGGACTTTCTCTTCCTTTGCACTTAACTTTTTAGAATTGCTACTTCTTTGCACTTCTTTTCTCTAACTGCTCCTCTTTAATTGGGTCTACTAATCAGCAACTAAGTTCCTCGGGGTTAGGAGTTACTACATGATTGGAAAGGCTAAGCATATCAGCTTGTCCTATTTCATTCCAAAATCTGAAACCCATTGCTGTATTATTTTTCATTCTTGTTACTTTTAACTGGAAAAAATAAAAGAAAAAAACATAATAACTAAGCCAAAGGCGTAACTAGCTATTAAAAATTTAAAATGTAAAATAAATCAATCCAACAAAACCCTGAAGGACTAAATTCCACGGTTGAGACAACCCATTTAGTAAGTGGTAAATGAGACATGAAGAATCAACATAACTCCTCACATATTGCCTTTATGAATACAGAAAATACTGTAATATCGTAACTATACCATATTGATCACAGTGATATGCCACCATCAACCCAACATCGAGTATCAGCTTTCCAAGAGATTTGAAAGCTGTAAGATTCCCAATAACAGAAACTCATAAATATTTTGTGTAGTCATATATTACGGATATATGAATAAACACTTATTTCATATAGAATACTTTTTGATAAACAGCATAAGGAGGACTGCAGAAAATGAAAATATCACCTAATAACGGTCAAACAGTTTATTATTATTTTTTGTTTGGAACTGGTAAATTCAAAAATATTGATGAAAACATAAAGAAGAAATGGAAACAAACAGAACTCAGCAAGGGAAGTAACATAAATTGTTGAACAAAACAAAGCAAAAACCTGACAAATAAACTGCAAAAGATGACTTGAAGCAAAAACAGAACTCAGCAGAAGATGAAAGAAAATCCAGTAAAATTGATACAAATAGAAATCTATAAACTTCTTATTGCATTGGATGATCACACTCAAAAATTGCTGCTGCTAAATTTTGTACACTAGATCCATACTAGTAGTGTTTCTTTTTGTATATGTACATATAAGAAATAACAAAATGGTAGCAATACAGTTCCAACTTCTGAGAAATAACAAAATGGTAGTAATCCAGTTCCAACTTCTGACCAAGTCCTGTTAATACTTAATGATTTAATCTGTACGCCTACCTTGCAAGGACTGACATGATATCAGAGCCTACAAGCCCAACCCAACCCAACCCATAAAACGGATTGGAGGGACCATTTTGTAATAGTGGGCTACTCTGAAAAGTACAGATCTAGTAACTTAGTTGATCTATAATTTACAATTTTTTTTTTCTTTAAGATAGATTTCTTTTCGAAGTAGAAATACTCAAGGTTGTCAAACCATGAATCGAAGCGAAAATTGTTAGGGAGCGCTTAGAATCGAATCGTAATTTTGAATCGCAAATCGTAAGATTCATAATAATTTTCATAAAAATTGTATGGGGTTTAGACCTTGTGATTTTTCTTAGAAAAAAGGGTTATTCTTTTTGGTTGTAAAAATAAGTAAACTATGTCCCTTTATGTATATTTCATTGTTTTAGAATACTAATTCTATTGAGAAAAGGATTAAACAAAAAAGAAGGAAGCTTTCAAGTTAAAAAAAGAAGCTGACATTTTTTAGTGATAAGAGTCGAATCGTTTGACTCGCTTGAATCGTACCAATTAAATCGTAAATCGTAAGATTCAATATAAAAATCATAAGATTCAAACATAAACTGGTTTTTTCATTTATTTGAACCGATTTAGGGTCAAATCGAATCGAATCATAAGATTCATACAATGAATCGTAAGATTTTAACAACAGAGGAAATACTGTTATTGATGGATTCAATATATTGATATTTTGATTTCTAATGTAACTTCAATCTTTATATAGTTACTAATTAAGCAAGGTGCACATCTCTAACCTTATAAAAATCATTGCAATACCTCTTTTTAAGATTTTACAGTGAAAATTAGAATCTTTGTTAAATACTTGATTTCTTGACATGTGTCATGTTCCACTTTTCAATGGCTGTAAGATTGAATCATCAACCTTAGCTTTTGGTTGGTGGCACTCCAATTGACAGACAAAGCCACAAACCTTTACCTGTTATCTTTCTCTTTTCTTCTTCTTGTTCTTTAAACCTTTTCTTTATTTTTTTGACCTTATACTCCAGTAACACAATATGTCATAGTTTATCCAGCATGAATTTGGATCTCTCTTGTGAGAATTTCTTCTCAACTTGACAAAATGCCAGATTCTAATCGCTCTTCATGACTTTGCCTTGAGTTACTGTGAATCTTGTATACCCCACTCATATTTTACATTTCTATTCTCATATGCAATTTCTCCCTCTTTTATCTCTATTTATTGTGGCAATCTCATCATGCAAGGTAGGAAGATCATGAATCCAGTACAAGAGGAGAAGCATCTGATCAAGGTGATCCCTAAAGTGTCTCCTTTCATCTGATCAAGCCCAATGGCCTCAGAACGGTCACATCACAAGTCTACGATCTCAGAAAATACACAAACAGAAGTGACACAGCACGAACACGGTCCAGGAAATCACCATACAAAAGTCAAGCAAACTACGCAAACCACATGAATACCATCACCATATCCCTCTTTCACTGTTTTACACATTTCCTAAAAGGGGATCAGAACTCATCTACATACTTTGATGTGCAACAAACAATTATAGGTGCTGCCCTACACAGATAATCCAATCTGGGTTTTTTTTAATCTTATGAATAGTACTGCACGAACATTACCCATCAACAGTACTGCATGAACATTACCCATCAACAGTACTGCATGAACAGTACCACACTAATCCATAGGAGAGAAAGATGAATTAGATCAAGCTAATATCATGTTAATGTTAAGGTTTTAATGAATGAAAGAGAAAAAGAAAGAAAGAAGAACCGAGAGAGAAAGAGAGAGAGAGAGAGAGAGAGAGAGAGAAAGAAGGTCATGTTTCCTCTCCCCTCCCAGGCACCATGTATATAAATTAAAATAAGGAGAAATTACAAGAGTGACCTTCCTAATTTACACTCTCAACAAAAACAATCATCTCCATAACTGTACACAACTAGTGTTAAAGATCCGAAACATTAAAGGCATCTTCACTTCTCTAAGGATGAGCCATAACTCTCAAGCATCATATGATGACATAAATGTTTGACAAGAATAAGAAAAAAAATCCAGCCCCATTGCTTACAATGTGACAACTTTAGTAGTAAAAGTAGCAAACAGTTTTGAATCATCTAAGATAATTCCGTCAACAGAATTTGGATTACACAATCGATACAACATCAACAGCTCTATGCATTTGACAATGAACAAATTCATATGATTAAAAACATGGGAGTTGTTTATTAACCGATTTTACCGTTGGATAAGGGAAGCATCAGTTGTAGGTGTATCATATATTGGATTTGCATAGAAGGATCCTTTCAACATATCTGCACAATAAAAAAAGAGAAAAACACAAGAAATAAATGCTTAAGCTATATAAGCTTTTCATGAGACCAAACATGTGAGATTAAACATCATTGAAAAGAAAAGTATAATGGTAGCATAAAATTTCCTCCTTATAAAAACATGTAACATAGAATCAATTGCAACTGCTCATCCACAAGAACTACTCTATATGGGAGGGAAAAAAACAAAGATGATTTAATACAACTGAAGGTTCCATTCGTTTTTATTATCAATTTGCACTTTGTCCAATTTTATAGGTCAAATCATTCCTCTGACTTGTCATGGTTTGAATTTC
>JAUPMG010265303.1:0-19989 GCA_031762675.1 Pachysandra terminalis
TAATTAGTGAAAGAAAATCAAGATCCTAATTAATTAAAAATATTTAGTATATTTTTACTATCTTATTTTAAATATCTCAATACAAAAACAACATAGTCGTTAATGCTTATGAGAATTGGAATCCTATATTAGGATAATGCTAGACTTTAATGTATATCTTAAAAGTGAAAATAATCTTAAAACTTATCTATTAGTTAATTCTATATTATCTATGAGTGAAGTAGGATAATGTTATGATAACTAATTGCAATAATACTTAACATGATACTAATAGATAAGAGACTATTATCCTACCAATCTTAAGATACTAATAGATTAGTAAATAAGAGACATCATATCTACTAATATTTACAATTAATATTATTATTTTTTAAATATATAGTATTATTCGATTAGATTATTAAAATTTTAGAAAATCTATAATTTGTAAAATAAAATCAAGATCTTAAAGAAAATCATGTTTTTAATTAGTTATACAATATGAAAATGCAATTAAATGAAAAATCATTTTTAAGGTTTTCATTCTATTCTAGATTATAAATATTTGATTTATCCCTGTTATATATTATAAATATTTGATTAATCGTTTTTCAAACTTATAAAAAATATTTATTTTGTGAATAATCTTTGAACACTATAAATAATTACCTTTTATATTAATATAAATTATGGTTTTTTCATACATTTATTTTTTGTTAATTAAAAAAAATTAATGAATTTTTGGTCCATTTTTATAACTAACAAACCCTTATCTCAACCATCTTTTGACACTTATAGATAAGTAGTAGGATACTAATAGATAAGTAAATAAGAGATGCCTTATCTACAAGATTTAGTAATTCACTAATAATATTCTTTTTTTTGAAATATTTAATATTATTGGATTAGATAATTGTAATAAATTAAGAATCAAAATAATAAAAAAAAATTCAAAAAATCAAGAATCTAATTTGTAAAATAAAATCAATATTTTAATTAGTTATATAGCATAAAAATTTAACAAATTAGGAAATATAAATAACTAAAAAATCAAGAATATAAATAATTATCGAAATGTTAAATCTAATTAGTTGTAAAAATCTTACTAACAAATTGAAGAATCTAACTAATAAGAAAAATCAAGAATTTAATTATATAAAATAAATTTTGACAAATTAAAAATTTTAACTAACTAAAAAATAAAAAAATAAATCAATCATCAAAATCTTAAATCTAATTAGCTGTTACAATATTTACTAATGAATTAAAGAATCTAACTCATAAAAAGAAATTAAGATTCAAATTATCAAAATGTAGAATCTATTATATATATATCAATAACTAATAGATAAATTTAAAAATAAAAAATAATATAATATATTTTATTGAATTACATATTGTTAAATATACAACTAACTAAAATGATATTATAAAAATTATATATTTTTAAAAATATATTTTTTATATCATTACTTTAATTTTTAATTATAACATGTACTATAAGATAAACCTTCACGTGCAACGCACGTGTTCTTTTGCTAGTATATATATATATGAAAATCTCATTTTTAGTTATACTTTTTGAAAATATCTTAGTCATTAATGCTTTTTAAAACTTAATAGAATTGATTGTACTTTTTCGAAAGGTTTTAAAATGAGTGGTCGTGCATTATAACGCGACCACTCGTTTCCAAAATACCCTTTCTCTCTTTTCCAGATTTTTTCAGTGAATAGGGATGCACCACCCAATAGACAAAGATGCATCATCCAGTGGGCTTATCCTTGCATACTTGGTGGTGTAAGGGTGCACCACTCATTGGACATCTCTTGCACGCTTGGAGGTGCAAGGATACACCACTCAGTGGGCTGGGATGCACCACCTAGTGGAGAAATATAGAAGAGGAAGATGAACCTAAAAGGGGTACTTTGGGAACGAGAGGTTTAACTATAGGGCATGACCACTAGTTTTAAAACTTTTTGAAAAAATACAATCAATTTTATTAAGTTTTAAAAAGCATTACTTGCTTTAAGATATTTTCAAAAAATATAACTAAAAATGAGTTTTCCCATATATATATATATATATATGATATATTTTTTTTTGGTTGATGAAGATCATCTCATTCCTTGATGGAAGTGTGTCTGCCAAAAAAAAATCTTGTATGATTTTAAATGCATATATACTGGGGAATGGCACGCCCAAAGTTTTGAAAGCCTCCTCTTATATGCCTTAAATAATGTCATTCTACTTGCCTTGAGTAGAGTGGCATTACATGTGCCCTCAATCCCAAAATCTCTCACGATTTTTTCGACTTAGTTTGTTAAATTATGATCTTACACTTATATATTTAGAAATTATAATTTTTCACAATCTTAAAAGTTTTTTTTATATCTTTTTTACTTTTTAATTTTTTTTAAATTACTAGTTTGGACTCATAGATTTTATAATTACAATTTTATATCTATTTGCATATATTTTATATATTTAAAATTACAATCTTATAGCCATTTCCATTTGTTTTTATATATACCTACTTTTGATAGAAAATATTTGTTTCAAATAGAGTCTGAAATTAAATTGTAGTTAGGAGAGTCATAAATTTGTACATGCATTTAGAAAATTTGCATTGATCTATAGATTGCTATTAAAAGGGTAAGACACGTAAGTCCCCTATCCAGAGTTCATTAAACCATGATTCGTTTTTTCTCCAAAAACAAAATAGACCAGTCGCAGCATTAAACCATGATTCGTTTTTTCTCCAAAAACAAAATAGACCAGTCGCAGTCTATGCTATATGAAATTGCTGCAAGGCCCCTAGTGGAACTGTTTATTTTCAGGGTAAACTATATTGACATCCTCGTCGCTTTGACATAATGGCAACAAGTACCCCCCTCAAACCTTGGCCATTACAACAAATACCTTTATTAACATAAACTAACCATTTGACAATAACTCCCCTCTATCAAAAAACAGAAATTGACCATTTGACCGTTAATACCACTATCAATTGAAGTATGTTAAAAGGATAAAAAAATTAAATTACTAATTTATTCTATATTTATAAGAGATAATTGGGATTTTCACAATTTTCAATATTACAAAACTTCTTTGTTCCATATAAGCACTTATTTTGTTCTTAAAATCATTAAACAAGATATATAAAGGTGTTTTCGTCCTAAAAATATATTGATACAAGTAAAAAGAAAATATTGTATTACTTTATTGGTGGTTATTATTTACTAACGGAAGGGATTTATTGTAACATACTTTCAAATTATAGGTGTTTGTGATGGCCAAGGTTTGAGGAGTACTTGTTGCCATTATGCCAAACCTAAGGAGCATGAATGTAATTTACCTTTTTTTATCAATAATATTTTCCCTGTTATCATGGAGGCTCAAAAAAAATAAGTTACCCATTTAATCCTCATAAATAGAGCCTAGATTTTTTACTGAAAAAAAAAAAAAAAAAATAGATCCTAGATCATACATAAACCTAATAATAATTAATTCCCTTACAAAGCACTAAAGTAAAAACTACAACATAAAAGCCTAGAATTTAACTGAATAAAGCCGTTCAAATTTGTTGTCACAAAGTTAAGGCAACATTAATGCTGCTGGAAAGCGAAATCTGCAGGAAAAATTGGGGAAATTATCAAAATCTTTTTTTTGGGCAATTATTGTCTAAAAATATATTGAACAAAATAAATCACTGCTCTAGTATAATTATATTAGACCATTTGCAATACGGTCCTTTGTCATGTGAAAGAGGACCGGTCAGATACTGTCTTTTGTATTAACTTTAAAAAAATACCTAAACTACCCTTCCCTCCCTCTCTTTTTCTCTCTCCAAACGAATCCTCCCCTCCCTCTTTCTCTCTCCATACGAAGAACCCTTCCCTCCCTCCCTCTTTCTTCATTTCCGCCATGGCAAAGCTCTCGCACGTAAATGAATCCAGTAGTACCCCTCCCTTTTGAATCGGGTAATTTCTTCCCCCTTTGCCTCGTAATTTCTTGTTAATTTTCTTCTCAGCTGCAACACCCTGTTTTAGCAATTCCCTCCGTCACTTCCATTCAAACCCCCTAAACCCAGAAAACACTACAATCTAACCTCCCCTCTCTCTTTCTCTCTTCACAAGAAATTCTTAATCCTTAATAGGAGCTTCACCTTCAAAATTTACGGGGTCAAGGCATTGGGACCTTTTGAAGAAAATGCAGCAACCTGAGGGGCAGGTTGAGATCCTAATACAGTCATTGTAGGCATAATCTAGGAACTGGGTTTACTGAAAATAGTCAAATACAATAACCCAAATCAGAAAACAAAACTCAAAACATCGAGTCTTCTTCATTTCCGGTGCGGCAAAGCTCTCGAACATCCGAATCCAGCGGTACTCGTCCCTTTTGAATCCGGTAATGTCTCCCTCCTTTGCTCTCTTCATTTTCTTGTCAGCTGCAACACCCTGTTTTAGATTACTATTCGATTAAGGGTTTGGTTTTTGAAGGTTTAGAGATATTTAAGAGAATTAGGGTTTATGGGTATCTTCTTTCTATCCATGCTTGCAACACATTGCTTGATGATGTTCTGCCAAACCATATCTGTGAGTAATTCCGAGTTTGTGGGTTTCCTTACTACTGCTGTTGCATCATCATCAGTAGCTATTTGCCTTAAAAAGGCTATTTGTGCTTTTATTTATCATTTGTTTTTAATTAATTGTTCTAATGGGATTCTTCATTTAAGACTTCCATTAGTTTCAATTTTGTTTATTCCCTTGTCCACTTATAACATTTACCTGAACATTTTTCACTGCTCGGTTTCTTTTAACGAAATTTCAAAATCTAAGATCATGTATCTACAAAGAAAATAAGACCTAAAGTGCCATTATAGGTTTGATTATGAAATAATTTATTACGTTGGTATATCCAAATTTTTGAATGTTATGGAGCATGACCTAAGCTAGTTGAGAACCCAAGTCTTAAATAAATATCAAATTCACATAATGACTTTTTTTTCATTGCAATGAAGGTAGAATGATTTATGTGATTTAGCTTGTTCTATCTCACAGTTTATGTTCAATATGCTAATGTTCCCTTGTGCTCTACAACATTTGATTTTTCTTTTCTTTATATTTTCCCCCTTATTGTCCAAACCTATGAACTTGTTCCTGTCATGTCCATTGTTGTATCATTATTTCATTTTTTGTCTTTCAATTTGTTCGTCACTATATGAAACTATATTTTTTCTCAATCATTTTTCCCCATAATAGAAATGGGAAAAAATTATGTAATTATATAATAAGCAAGTGGCTATACAAATTTGTCTGCCACTGTATGAAGTTATATGGGGAAAAAATCATGTTATTTTTCCTCCAAGTTAAAGTAGTTGCTCTGACAACATATCACATGTTTGATTAGATTTAAATGTCATTTGATATGATTAATCATTTTAATTTGATCAATATCTCTGCTTTTCATGTATAGAAGTAACCAGAGGCAATAGAGAAACAAACACATACTCCTTTATTATTTTTGAGATCTTTTTATTTAGATCTTTTAATTGGCCAAATAGAATTAAATTCTTTTAATTTTTTAGTTTGCTCGTAGTCATACGATCCTAGTTTTGGGAGTTGTGATTGCAAAATCATAATAAATAATTCTAGGGAATTAGTCGTATAGGTGTCTAGACCCTTAAGCTTAACTATAGTGATTATCAAACCTATTTATTTGGTTGGGAAAGTTCGAACAGATTGGCCTGGCTGTGAAGGGAAGTAATTACCCTGAGTCGGTTAAAAAGTTTGCTTTGAGCAATCTCGATAAAATTAGGAGGGGTCTAAACATTCAAATCTTCTTTTAATGATTTCGTTTATACAAAATATTCTTCTTCTAGAAATATCCATTGAAATTTTGATTGTTTCCAATGTTGTGTAACAATGCTACTCCTTAGAAGATGGTATTTTGTTTTTGCTCACTAGGGCGTGATATATCATATAATGAGGATGGCACAATTGATATAAAGGGAGGGCAATTCAGCGGTATTTGGGTTAACGAGACCACAATATTTGAGGATTTTTTTCAGGCTGTTTGTGATAAAGTTCAAATTGACCCGAGTATAAGAATTTTAAAGTACCTCACTCCTTTTGACAAAAGACGACTCATTAATTTGGATAAGCAATCTGATTTGCTTAGTTTAGTACACGTAACAAGACTATTGATGTGTTCGTCTTCACGAACGAGGATTGCGATGCAACCGGTGTATTCTCAAATAGGTAACGACATTAATGTATATGTATGTTCATACATATACATATTATATTTAAATGTAATTGACATATTCATAACAAATTTACTAGTTTTTTTTTTTTGCTTAGGTGTCTTTCATCAAGTCAACCCATCATCCTCTTTATCATCTCAGCTTAGTATTTCCAATGAAGGATCTTCCAAGTGGTATAATATTTTTGAGGGAGTTAGGCAAGTGTTTGATAACGTTGACGCCTTTAGAGATGTAGTACGTAGGTTCTCTATCGCACGTAGGTTTCAATACAAACTAATCAAGAATGACCGTCAACGGGTGAAGGTATATTGTGCTACTCTGGATTGTTCATGATTGGTTTACGCAAGTGTGGTTGGTCAAACCAGAATCTTTTGTGAATACAAGTTTGAGTCCACACACACATTGCCAATGATGAGAGCATGTTGAAGCCTCATACATCAAGTCGATGGATTAGTAACGTGATAAAGGAAAGAGGTGAGATCCCTAAGTATCTCGTCAAAGAAATCATGAATGACTTGAAATGTGACCATACCGTAAACATTAGCTATTCACAGGCATGGAGGGGTAAAGAGAAGGCGAGAGAAGTTATTGATGGGAAGCGCATCGACTCTTATATATTGTTTCCAGATTATTGTAAGGTGTTGGAGGAATCTAACCATGGATCTGTGGCAGAACTTAGTGTGAAAGATGATGGGACTTTCGATAAGCTATTTATTGCATTCGATGCTTCATTGCAAGGATATCGAAATTGTAAGCCTATCTTGTTTATTAATGGTGCAATCTTGAAAGGTCATTACTAGGCACAATTGTTGCTGCAAATGCAATGGATGCCAATGACGGAATTTTCCCTTTAGCATTTGCTGTTGTCCAGGAAGAAAATTTCGAAGATTGGCATTGGTTTTTATCTATTCTAAAGAATGTTCTCAACGACGATAGGCAATTAGTAATCATTTCAGATCAAAATCTGTCAATTCTTAGTGCAATTCCAAGTATTTTTTTGTGAGTATGTACATCATGGACACTGTTATCGTCATTTAAAGGAGAATTACATGGCCTTTTTTAAGAGATTTCATCTGCCCAAGAATATGAAGGATTTCCTACTAACAAAGTTGAATAAGGTTTCGTATTCAAGACGTAGGGTTGAATATGAAGCAGTGATGACTTGGTTGTGCAATAATCAAGTTGAGACATATCAATGGGTGATTGAGAATGGTCTTGAGCACTGGGCTAATTCCCTATTTCCTGGAAAGCGAAATGATAAGTTATATTCAAACCTAGCTGAGTCATACAACGCATGGATTGATGAAGCTAGAGATCTTCCTCTAATGGGTTTAATTGATAAGATAAGGGTGAAGCTGAATGACCTACTTTTTGACAGGTACGTGGATGCAGAAAGATGTCCCAATCTTGTAGGTCCTCGAATCGATGATCGTTTGAAATACAATATTGGTGAGGGCAGCCACTTTGGCATCTAACAGATAAGGCCATATGAATTCGAGGTTATCCAAAGAAGTAAATCCTATAGTGTTAATTTAAAGGTAAATGAATGGTACTGTACTTGCTTGGAGTGGGCCATGTTTGGCTCGCCTTGACCTCATGCATGTAGGGTCATAGTATGTATAGAGCATCAAGTACATCGTTACACTAACATTTGTTTCCATATGGATGCACAACAAATTGTATATTTAGTCCTAATGCATGCGGTTTACACGCATGATTTGGGTGCATGAGAATCTGATGATGAGAGCAAGGACGATGTTGTCCATAATACCACTCTAGTTCTTCCTCCAAACACACGCCGTCCACCTGGAAGACCATGTAGAAAAAGAATTGAGTCGCAGTATATTGAAAGGAGGCCATTACACTGTGGTCATTGTGGTGAAAGTGAGCATAATCGATTAACTTGCAGGACAGCAATTTAGCTTTCATTTCTCTCATTTTGTTGTTCGTACCATCATACTATGTGTACTGTTTATTGGACTTTGCTATTGTTATTTCTTATCTCGGTACTATGTGTACTACTTATTGGACTTTGCTATTGTTATTTCTTAGCCCGATACTATGTGTATTGATTATCTTTTTTAAATTCTTGCAAAATCATAGTTATGGCATCATCATCTTCTGTTGTTAGTACGGATGGAATGTTTGCGTGTACGTGTCAACAGGGTCGTTGTGTTCGGATTACTTCACACAGTAAGGATAACCCAGGTTGAATGTTTTACAGGTGTCCTCATTAGGTTTGCACGCTTCAAATGACTTCAATTGCTAATTAGTCTTCTTACTACAATTGATTATTTGTCCTGTTGCTTGAAATTTGTAGCGTAATCAGACCGAAGTAAATGGTTTCAAAGACTGTGGCTTCTTCATGTGGGCTGATGAATTTAAACTATGCCCGTGTAAACTAAGGCCTTGTAAGATTCGAACATCGAGATAAGAGAAATCATATGAACGTCGATTTCACGCATGTCCTAATTCAACGGTGAGCGGTTCAAATGATAACATTACATAATCGAATTTCTTTATCCATCAAAATTCATTTTAGAATTTCTTTGTAGGTTACCAATAGGTGTTGTTTCAAAACATGCAATATTACCAACCTACTAAACTATTGTATAAACAAAGAAGCAAGAAGCAAATTATTACCAACCTACTAAACTATTGTATAAACAAAGAAGCAATGTCTTGAGCTGTACAAAAAGGCAATCACAATACTAAGGAAACAATAATTGAAGGTGAAAATTATTACCCACCATATCTTTTTTATAAATCATCCATTATTTTCAACTTCTTCCAAAGACGACCACCACTACCAAGATGTTTATGGCGATGAGTAGGACGTGGTAATGGCTGTGATGAAGAATGGGAGGCCACTGGGATGTTCTTGGATGCTGGACTGAAGAGGACTATGCCTCCTCAACATGTGCATGTCTTGGTCGTTTAGGTTGTCTCGAAGGAGGAGCAGCACATACCCTCGAGTTTTCAATTAATCGGACACTCCTACGCATACAGAGTGCATGTCGTCTAGGAGGCACAATGGGTGCATCACCCAATTGATCAACATCTACAATATTTGCATATTTAAGGAGTCCAATAAAGTTAGAAAGGTATAAAAACATTGTCTTTACGTATTAAACTAATTAAAATTGATATATTATATTTAATAATATACCATCACTATGTGATACCTCCGTCGTCCAATTGCTAGGAGCATCCTCGTCAGCGGCATCCCAGGCATACTCCCCACAATCAACTAAGTCCTCTAATAGAGGAAGGTACATGGTATTAACCATATTCCCAGAAGTCTCTGAGAATATGGTCGAATCGAGAAGGCATAATATGTATGGTCGGGTGTACTGCTATACCTGTACAATAGTGTGCTCTTCTGGTAGAGCACTAAAGTGCTCTCACAACCACCCTAACCGAACATAACAACCATGAAATTGACGCTCTCCTGGTCGTTTGCCGAGCAATCTCTCACAGACTTTATTGGTTGGCTCGATCCTACTCAACATCAGTCTGCCCAATACTCGCAGACCTAAGAGGAAGGCAACGTCCTCCAGTGTCAACGTCATCTCACCGATAGGCAGGTGGGATGTGTTCGTCTCTGGCCTCCACCGCTCTACCGTAGTTGTGACCAAGCCACAGTCCTCCTGGATGTGGCCAATCCTATGAAGATGGCCAAATCCAGCAATTTTCGGCAACCGTATTTGCTGCCGTGTAAGATGTCACTCACTCAACAATCTTGTGTGATCGTTGGTGTGAATAATATGGTGCTCCTGAAAGGTCAATAAGTAAGTGAGTATTAGTAAATAAATACTAATAACATCATATGTATCAACAAAACCCCGAAACATATTTACCTCTCCCGCCCATATACGTTGAGAAATATGTTTCCTTTGAAGGTGTAACAGCGACCTAGCTGAACCAGAGGTAGACGCCATCCTATATAGAGAACAAATTGATAAAATCATAAAAATATTTAGTTCAGAAACAAACAACATTGCTACAGAAAATTAAAAATGGTAAAACAACTTGTAATAAATAATAACAATTTATAGAATCTGAGAACAAAAAAAAAATACGAGCTAAGTAAATAGCTTCATTGATCGCGTTACTAGCCATAAGACATGACAATTTAAGATTATGCATGCTGTGGTCCATTCATAGGGGTATTTTGTTTACGAAGTGATGGTAGAATGGGAGAAGACCTCACTAGGCAAGAAGGATGGGGGAAGACCTCTTTCAATTTCTTTATGTGATTGGTTGTAATAGTCTTACTAGCTTGTTCACCCAAGTTGGAAAAACAAATATCAGCTTACAAAGATGCAAAGGATTGTAATGGATTATAATTTAAATGAATGGAATAGTAATGCATGATTTTGACCTCAAGTTTCATAATAGAACATTAGACAATAAATATCCCCACTCCAATAGAAGTTCAATTCACAATAATGAGCATTAAAAAAATAAAAAAAATAAAAAAGAAGTCAAAGAAGGGGGGAATATTAAGTTCAACCTAAGGTAAGAATATAAAAAACAACACATAGGCATGTCATGAATAAGTCAAACCAACCTGGTATCTCAATAAGATCTACAGTGCTGTTCTTTTTAATCGGTATAAGAAAGTATGTATTATATTACAAAATTGAAGTAAAATAGCACCCTGTACACAAGAGGTATACTCAATACAGAAAGAACTAGTCTCCAATTAAGACTCATGTTGGGCTAACAATGACCAGTACATAATTAAACCAACCTACACTTCTATGTTGTTGCCATAAGATCAAACAGTTTCCTTCTATTTAACCAAGGAAATACATCAAAGATACACCAAAGAACCTCCTCAAAGCTATAAACCAAGTATAAAAATTGGATGAGCACTCGAATTCTCTAATATAGTGTGTTATTTAAATGAAATTAACTCATATAGTGCCCCGGTTGTTACTTTCCTATCCTCAGTAGACTCCCAAAGAATTCATGAGAGGTGCCAATGCGCTAACGTGATCTGAATACCGCCAAAATCTCCATATTTACAAGAGCAATTAAGCATTGAGCTAAAAATACCAAAATCAGGAAGATACCCATAGACCCTAATTCTCCTAAATATCTTTAAACCTTCAAAAACCAAACCCTTAATCGAATAGCATTCTAAAACAAAACTAAAAAAAGGGATTGACAGTCTCTACCTTTCAATGCCCTGATAATCGACCGCCGATGCTTGCAAGAGAGCAACCGAGCTTTGGGAATGGAGAAAAAAGAGAGAGTGAGGGTGAGCTTCGTTCATATTTCTTTCTTATGCGATTTAGGTGCTATTATTGGCTGTCACAGCAGCAACAACAACAGGGTAAGAGAAGTGAGTTGGACGAAATGGAGAGGAGAAGACGGTGGTGGGCTTTAGAGAAGTGATTGGAATTGCATAGAGCTTTGCCACGATGAAGAAGTGATTCGTTTGCGTGTGAGAGCTTTGCCGCATCGAAAATGGAGAAAGAGAGAGGGAGGGAAGGGTTCATATGGAGAGAGAGAAAGAGGGAGGGGACGTTTGGAGAGAGAAAGAGGGAGGAGAGGATTCGTTTGGAGAGAGAAAGAGGGAGAGGAGGATTCGTTTTTTTTTAAAAAAAAACTAATACAGGAGATAAAGAGATAGTATTATGACAGAGGACGTATTGCAAATATCTAGTCCAGTGATTTATTTTGGTCAATATATTTTTAGGCAATAATTTATCCAAAAAAGAGATTTCGGTAATTTTCCAGGAAAACTTATTTTGTATTTTAACTTTGTACGTTAACCACAAAGATCAATCGCTTTAAATTGAAGCTTTTATTGTACATTGTCTTAAGGTATTGTTTATAAAAAAAAGTCTTTTAAGGTATTGTGTTCGATGTAGACTGGTGAGCTTCTGTAGCACGGGATTACGAAAGTCAAAAAAGAGGATATTACCTACGTCCTCCCCATTACGAACAATCGCTTTCAAAAGAGCTTCGGTAGGAATGAGATAGCCACGTGGCAAAAAATTTGCTACGTGGCTTAAAAAAAGTTGAAGAAAGGTTTGGTTTCAACGTGAATTGATTGAACTACGAGGATCTCAAATCACAAGGATTGTGATGGATCAGAAGTTGTTTGGGGTTAGGTTGGTGACTCGGTTCTACTTCTACAAGTCCTGCTTAAATTCTCTCTGTCATGCCACGTGTAACAAGATGACAGGTGTTGATAAATGCCTACCTGTGTGGACCGCAAGAAAGCCCTAAACATCTTCATTTGGTGGGACCCAGCTGACGTTGCACGCTTCTAACAGAAGGTAAGAATTAAGTTCTTCTTTAGAAATTCGGGTCGGATAGACCCAAGTTCTAGTGGTTTTGAAAAGTAATGGGCCTCATGACCTTCAGATATATTGGTTGCGTTCGGCCAGGCTTATATAAGTCCTTATTTCAGCTTATAGCTAATTAAAGCACTTTTTAAAATTAAAAGTATATTTGGTAACATTTAATCGGTAAGTGCATTCCATAAAATAGAGAAAGGCTATCCTAAAGAAAAGTTGTTGTGAGCAGCTTCTCCTTTGTCACTTATGCGGTAAGCTATTTGAAAATCTTAGTTCTATTTTTATAATACAATTTTTTTTCATAAGTACTTAAATAAATATATTTATTAAACGTTTTACTTTAATTAAGCAACTTATTACTGTTATAGATAAGTGCTCTCAACAAGTGCTTATCCAGAAGCATCAGCCAGGCCAAATGCAGCTAAAAAGTCTGTACTTTTTTATTGCGTTTCACACTGTAATAGAAAGTCAATACTTCTTATCACTTATCACTTGTGTAAAGTTGTTTAGACTAATAAAACTCTGAAAATAATATTTTTACCACTTATACATTATTATAACTTAGAAAATCATATTTTTACCTCCAAACTCTAAAATAATTATTTTGTGATTTTGTCTTGAGAAAGTACATAACTATTTGTACTTACCAAGTACCTTTTTTTTAGACAAAAAACTTATCTTAGCCATGAATAAGTGCTTTTGTTGAGTCACTTATTCAAAAGTACTTAAAGCAGTGCAAAAGGAAGCCTTAGGCTGTAATTGGCCCGGTTTGTGCTTTTGGATAAACACTATTGGATAAGTGACTGTGACTCAATGGGAGCACTTATCCACAGCAAAAATAAGCTGCTTACTTGAAGAAAATAGCATTTGGTAAATGCATTTATTTAAGTGCTTATGAAAATTTAGGGCAAAATAGGTATTGTGAAAATATTATTAAAATTTAAAAATAGTTTCTCGCACAAGTGATAAGAGAAGCTGCTATCAATAGCTTATCCTTATGGGTAGCCTTCCTCTGCTGTTTATGGTTAAGTACTTACCCATTAGGTGTTACCAAACACACTTTTAACTTTAAAAAGTGCTTTAATAAGCCATAAAATGAAATAAGCACTTGTATAATAAGCCGGGCCAAAGGCGGCGTTTGTTCGGGCTTGTGCTTATGGATAAGCACTCATTGGATAAGTTGCTCAATGGGAGCACTCATCGACAACAACAATAAGCTGCTTATTTGAAGAAAATAGCATTTGGTAAATACATTTATTTAAGTGCTTATGAAATTTAGAGGTAAAATAGGTATTATACAAATATGATTAAAGTTTAAAAATAACATTTATTTAAGTGCTTATAAAAGTTTAGGGGTAAAATAGGTATTTTAAAAATATTACTAACGTTGTGAAATAGCTTAATGCATAAGAGCTTAGGAGAAGCTACTGTCACCAGTTTCTCCCTTCGGGTAGCCTTTCTTTTACCATAAGCGCTACCAAACACATATTTAATTTTAAAAAGTGCTTATATACGCTATAAGTTACAATAAATACTTATATAAGCCTGGTCAAACACAACCTTATAATCCTTGGGGAAAGATTTTTTCCTGTAGGTTTGATCCTCACATAAGAGAGAGACTTTTGTGGTGGTGTGAATTGGCAGAACATACCACATATGGTCAAAATTCAAGCAGGCACATCAAATGTGGTTTTTCTTTGTTTTTCCTTCTTAATGTTGCTATTGAGATTACGGAGAAGAGAGATATGCTTTTAAGACAATCCAGCCAAGTCTAACACGTCGCTTTAAAGACGCATAAAGAGGGGACACACCACATTGGTGGGTTTATATGTTGAAGTCTGAACAGATCGATTTGAAGGAGGGTGGTGGTGGACCGTTGGTGGTGGTAATGGTGCTGGTGGTAATGGTGCTGAGTCAATTTGAAAATTGATTATTATCATTAATATTTAGCAAGGTAAGTTGAAAATTGATTATCATCAATGATAAAGGTGATGTTTAACAAGGTAAGTTATGTAATTATAAATTTTAAAGAATGTATATTCAGAATTCTAAATGTTTCTTCAAAAGATCATTCTTGTTGGGAGAATATTTTCGGAGTACTATATTTCGAAAACCCATTTAATCTAAGAGAATTATTTCGAAATCAGTATTCAACTAGAAGATCTACTTGAGATGAACCTCAAATCAGTATCTTTTCGAAGGACAATCTTCAAGTGTTATATTTCAAGAATTCCTTTGATTTTATATATGTAAGACATTAAGGAGTAACATAGGTTAGCCACCTCGAGAGAGCTAATTTGTCTTTTATAGGTTAGCTACCCCGAGAGGGTCAATTTGTCATCATAAATATTATAATAATGCTATTTCGAAATGAGATAATTATTTTAGGCATTTCGAAAATAACAGTCTTAACATATTGAAGTCATTAATATTCTGAAGCACCTTTCAGGATAATCATATTAATGACTCGATCTTCGAGATAGTAATTTTCAAATGACTATTCATTATCACGAAATCATTTCTTTAAGATAATTAGTATTTTGAATTATCTTTTAGAACTGTATTCTCGAAGTCACCTTTCAAGATAGTCACTCGGAATAACCATTGTAACACTTCAAAGTTAAAATGTTGTATTTAAGAGAATATTCCCTGATATCCAATCATTATTTGAAGACTCTAACTGCAAAGTCACTTACTTAAAGTATAGGGGAAAATAAACATTAGACTTTCAAGAATTGAGGGCCAGAGCGATAAGTCCTATCAAGATTCTCAAGGATCTTGTAGCATTTAGGGGACTTAATCATCATACAAAGCAACGTATCATAAACTTTTATGACATCATATTCATTACTGATCCCGAATGTTTTGAATACATACATTGACATGTTACGATCTTTAATGAAGCGTTTTGAATATTCAAATCAAAACGCTTGTATACATCAATGAAACGTTTTGAATGTATTGAATAGAACGTTGCAAACTGTTAAGTAATGAATATGGAGTTATAAAAGTGCAATGATGCATCAGAAAGAGGGGTTGGATTTTCCAGAGCTTTTGTCTTTGGAATCCTCTTTTCTGAAATAAGTATAAGTTTTGTGGTGAAACTCTCTGTATTCCTGACTGATCATGTCTCTTCTCCCTTTGCTATCAATTTCTAAAAGGAAACCTTACACCGGAACGGTTATTTCTTGATTTAGGCCAGTGTAAGTGAATATTGAACCTTCTGTTGCTCAAACCTTTGAGTCAATTGACATTTGATTGTCAAATTGTTCATTAACTGATTTGTGCATCACCAGTAATAGTAGAATCTGGTGTTTGTGAGCTCGGATCGTCTGCATCCAGAATCACATTCCCATTAAAATAATAATAAAAAAAAATTAATATAAATTTTAAGGATTTTTTTTTTTAAAAAAAAAGAGAGAATTGACCAATTACGTATATGATGCACACACATCAATGTTCTAAAAACCATACCCTACATTGATCCAATGAAGGATACTGATCCATAAGTCACCAGAACGCCAAGCGGGTGCGGGAGCGAGAGCGTCAAATTTGAAAATAACTTGTGGTTCAGAGCGTCTGTATATACACATACAAATTGTATTGCGTGTACGAAGATATAGTTTAAAATGATATCTATCAACCTAATTTAACCTTTTATTAGAATTGTAGATATGAAAAATGGGAAGGGCAGATAGCCCAATAACAGACCGCCATGTGTCAAGACTATGATTGACACGTAGCAAGATCCCCACTGATACCTAGGGGTATAACCCTCGGGAACTTCCCAAGGAAGAACCCCGGTCGGTTCGAGGAACCGGTTCAAGGAATATACAACCAAGACATAGATATAGGGAGAATGTAGTGCGCTACCGTGATGACCATTTATTACATAAATCATAGGATGATCAACACTACAATGAATATGCAATAAAGCTAATATTAACAGGTGCTCCACTGTGGGATGCCAGACGTTTTTACAGCAGAATATCGATGCAGAAATACTTATAAGTCATACTCAAGGGAGCCCACCTGCGATTGGACAACCCCTCGGGTTCTTGGGAGTCCCACTTGTGCTAGGACATCCTCTTAAGTCATACTCGAGGGCGCCTACCTATGATGGGACAACCCATTGGGTTCTTGAGAGCTTTAGATGTGCGCCTCACGTTTACCAAAGAGATGCGTCTCGGTAAACACGTCGATATGAATTTACACCTAAAGCGAGAGACAGCTCTGGACGATGTAAGACGTCGATACGTCGATATGAATTTACACCTAAGGGAAAAGACA
The DNA here is from genome assembly GCA_031762675.1 of Pachysandra terminalis. Lineage (NCBI taxonomy): Eukaryota > Viridiplantae > Streptophyta > Magnoliopsida > Buxales > Buxaceae > Pachysandra > Pachysandra terminalis. The sequence goes on from JAUPMG010265303.1 coordinate 16,853, forward strand.
TCCCTAGACGATGTAAGACGTCGACACATTGATATGAATTTATACCTAAAGGGAGCGATAGCCTTGAAAAATGTAAAACATCAATACTACCTCTGTCTAAAGCGATGCTCGGTGACGTCATAGGCAATACTATCCTCCGTCTAGAGCAATGCTCGATAACGTCGTAGGTGATAATTCATCATTCTAGAGCGATGCTCGATGATGTTGTAGGTGATACTTTCTCCGTCTAGAGCGATGCTCGATGACGTCGTACGCAATACATCCTCTGTCTAGAACGATGCTCAATGACGTCGTAGGTGATACTACGTTCATATAGAGCGAAGCTTTAAGACGTAGAATGTGATACAACTTTCGTCTAGAACAAAGCTCTAAGACGTAGAATGTGATACTACCTCCGTCTGGAGCAAAGCTCTAAGATGTAGAAGGTGATACTACATCTGTCTAGAGAGAAGCTCAAAGACGTAGAAGATGATACTACCTCCGTATAGAGCGATGCTCGACGACATACGATAGCCTCCGTCTAGAGGGAACCATGATGACATAGAAGGAATGCCTCCGTCTAGAGGGAACCTCGACGACGTAGTAGGTCACACAATCTCAAAAGTACTAAGGTTCGAGGACCTCGAAAGTACTAAGACTAGTAGCCTCGATGGCGTCAAGACTAGACAGTCTTGATGACACCAATGTTAAATAACTTTCATTACCACGAATATTTATTGATTGCCAACCCCCATATCGAGGCGTCATAAGCCTAACATACAGGGGAACTCACCGACACTTGACCGTATTTGGGGGTTATAGGCCGTGTCACGGTTTCTTAGTGACAAACCTGTAATTCATCAAAACGACTTGTGATTTGGTCCACCTAAGAGATTGGGATACATAATGCGTACTTGTAATAACCTAAACAAAAATAATATGGATAATGTGTAAATAATATAAAACTATGGATTAATTTAAAATTTTAGTAGTAGTTGTCTTTTTTGACTTTTGACCGATTGTGATTGGTGGGTTGTACAATATGAAACTTGGTGCATCATACACAATCATAACTTCTAAAGTTATGACATGTAGCTAGGATCTTGTAGGAGCTTCCAATCTCCAATTAATGGCTGAGATTTAATATAGGGAATTAGAAACACTCTCTATTAAAAATAATCCAAATAAAGAAGTAAATAGTGACTACTCAACTAAAAATAGGAGACTAAGTCAAAGATAAGGAATCAGTAAGTATTCTCTACAAACTATAATAGTAATAAAGCTAGGATATAAATTAATGGCTAAGATCTTGTAGGAGCCTTCAATCTCCAGTTGATGGCAGAGATTTAAAACTAAGAATTAGTTAGTATTATCTACAAACTAAAATAGCAACTATTTAAACTCAAGCTAGGATTCTAAACAAGTATTAGTAAGAAATCAAATTAGAAAGAAACGAACAAAGGCAGGAAAACTAATCTAAGGGCTGAGATTAAAATGAACTAATCTAAGTAAAGATTATAGTTCCAATAGTTTCTAATCCTAGAATTTCTAAGTGCCTATATAAACTTAAGGCCTTGGGATGTTGATTCATCACTTGGAGAAGAAGGAGAACAAGAAGAAGAAGAGCAAGAGGTGTAATTCTTTACACCAACCTTCAAATCAAGGTAAGTATTCAAGTCTGACTACTTTTGATTGAATTAGGAGTACAAAGTTACTTTCTTTGTGTATGAAGTATTTTAATGGATTCTTACTAAATTTTATAGGTTTTAATATCAAGATATGGTAAGTATGATTCAAGTTAAGTTTTGTATAGTTTTGTGAATGGATTTTGTGCGGAATTCCATGCTAACCAATATTAATTGATCATGTTTTGTGTTTAAAGTTCAAAATGAACCAAAAATAGAAGTTTTTGTGAAATCGCGAGGTTCGACGACCTCCTCGGCTCGCCGAACAAACCCAAAAATCCTTGGCAACCTCCTTGGCTCGCCGAAAAATCCACCAAACTCCAAATACCTCACAATTTATATTTTTGGATTCCCTTGCTTGTTAGGAGCACAACAAAACAAATTTGAGGCAATTCTGATAAGTGTACACAAAGTTATAGTCAATTTACCGAAGAAACATCAAAAATGCTAAAAGCCACTCGGCTTGCCGAACAGCACACCAAGCGCCACGGTCAAAACTTTAAGTCCCTAGATTTTCCACCGAGCCTAGCCTCGGCGCACCGAAAGGTATGCTGAGCCAAGCCTAGAGACCCTTGGCAGACTCGTAGAAGACCCTAGGCAAACCAAAAATTCCATAGTGCTCTGATTGCTATGAAATTTCACATATATTCTTATTTTGACATAATTAGACTGGTTTTGATGTTAGTTTTGCCAAATTATAATTATTTAATATAGTTAGTTCATTATGAACCTATTTGCTATGTTTGATGAACATGTGATGTTTTGACATGCTTTCACATTACTTGCATATTCATTGTTATCATGTTATTTAGGCTTATTGCACATTGTACACATGCTTTGATTACTTAGTTAATGCGCACATTCTCACTTGCACGACATATGCCTATATCGTTGCATAATGACATTGTATTGGTCAATGTCTTGACTTAACTTTCATAACTTCAAATTGCTGGAGTTTATGAACATAATGGGAGTGTTATGATCTAGAAATCATAATAAGTGAGGAAGACTTATATTTTTATGCGTTGAGGGACCATACATCCCAATAGACCAATTTGTTTGTTTCACTCAAGGTGAGGGATAATCTTTGTATGGCGGTCCCAAGAGACTTGTGGTAAGATGATATGTGAGAGAATATTCATATTGATGAGGTCCAATATCCGAATCATGAGAGTGAAATTCTATTAGTAGATCGGCTAATGTTTGATTCACGAGGGAAGGTTCACATGGTGAGGCCCTGTGATAAGTCTCTATGATTGGAAATAAGTGAGGGGATTGTGCCCTCTAGGTCGAAGCCCTTAGAAACTATATTGCACAGATAGAATAATTTGTTGTTTCTGCCATGTATTGGGGGATGGTTTCTGAGTGAGCATCCTTGGGTAGAATGATTTAAATCATAATAACATCTTCAATGATGCCACGCGGTTTCTTAATGGATCTATCTGCTAATTGCAAGACAACCGATGTGGGCTT
>JAUPMG010265313.1:0-19988 GCA_031762675.1 Pachysandra terminalis
CACGCAAACAATCCATTGGAATACATCATAAGCATTCCAATGATGCAACATTAACAATATTAGGATCTTAGTGATAACGTCCAAAGGCACTTATCCATGCATCCATACACGTAGATAAACTCTTGGAAACCATCATAGACATCCTATACTCAATTAAACTAAACTTTATCATTCTAACCACCTATTGTCAATCCAAGGCGCTAGGGTCTCAACTCTAATCAATAAGTCTGTTCATAGATTAATTTAGAAAGTTCAGAACCAAAATACCTAGATAGCTAGTCATAAGGATCTATCTAACCTCCAATTCAACCTAGAACATAGTCAAGTCTCTAATATTCTAATCTAACTTAGGATGTGAAATCCTAATATTGGACAGGAATGGAAGCACTCAGTCTCACAATTAGGCTCAAAGCCCCAATACAATCATACTCATCACATTAGGCACATTGCCTCTATACACTAGGCTCATAGCCTTACATCCATCATCACGGATCACTATGGACTCCCACTTGGCTTCCCAAACCTTCCAAAACTCATAAAACATATCATATAACGAGAAGCAAATTCAAAACTCTAAAACAAGTGCACACTGGACACTTACGCTCGATCGAAATGTCGCTCGATCGAACATGTCGCTCGATCGCACATGTCGCTCGATCGCACATGTCGCTCAATCACACATGTTGCTCGATTGCACATGTCCCTCGATCGCACATGTCGCTCGATCGAAACGTTGGGTCGATCGACTGTCGCCGAACCCAGAATTCTGCGATCTTATACATTTGTTCTTCCGTTTTCTCTTTACTAATAAATATTAGATCTATTCTAAAACATCTTGACTTGCATATCTAATCTCTAAGAACCCAAAACAACACACCTAAATTCAAACTTACATCGAAACAACATACATTCATGGAAATTATAAATCTCACAAACAAGATCTGATAAATATGCTTTCTAAACAAATCCTTAAATCAGAACAATACATTCCATGAAATCCACAAATCTAAGATGCTTGATTTACATCATACTAGGTTTAGATCACACACAAATCATTATAAAATTTCTCCAAATCATCTAGATATACTACTTACTTGATAGAAATCAAAACGAATGTTCCGATGAGGAAATCGATGCTCCAATCTTCTAGGTTGCTGATTTCTCTACAAAACAACCAAGAAATCTTCAGCTTTCTCTTCTCCCACAACCCACGAACAGCTCCCTCCCTCTCTTGGTCGTTCAAAACAAAAGCTTTAGAAATTAGGGTTAACACCCTAATCCCACTTAAACCTTAATTAGCCTCATTCCCCTTTTAACCCCATAATCTAACTATTTACCTTATAACCCCTTATCTAATTTAATTACCCTATAATTCCCTTAATACTATCTTAGCTTAATATAAATAAAACCTCACCATTAAATTTTTAAATAATTTAAATGCTAATCCATGCTAATAAAACAAAATAAATAGGGAAAATTCCTTTAATGATCTGGGTCATTACAGTACCTTTAAGTCACACTTCCCAGGGGGTCACCCATCCTGGTGCTACTTCCACCCGTGGACACTTAACTGCGACGTTCTTTTCAGGTTCCAAGCCATCGTGGTTAACTTATGTCATAGAAGGGTGTGAACATACCTATGGGTCTCTCGCCTTCATCTGTCCGTTTTTACAAGTTGATCATTCCCAGCCTCTCTTGGAGAAAAATCTCGACACGTGTCTGCCTTCATCAGGGTTATTCGTCTTTTACATTTTATGTATCTACATTTAAGTCCCCCTGACTATGACGATAAACCAGAGTTTATTGGCGTGGGCATGTTCGAGGGATGTAAACATCATTCTTGCGCACTGATTCACTGATTATCGCCCTCGAGTAAGGGCACGATTTTTTTTTGAACGTTGGTTTAATCTTGGCACTGCCATGATTGTCAACTTTAGCACGTTGGAGGTCTTTGAAGATTGGTATTCTCAAAATCATGTAATCTTTGATGTCATAGAGACTCCCTCTTAAGCGGGGCATCCTTCTTGCATTGTTGAGGCTTTCCTCAAAGGGAAGCATATACTTACTAAAACATAATTCTTTGAAGAATGTAAGGAGTATCTCTATATTGACTGCCTGTCGAGGGAATACGGCTTACCACCATGGGGTATCGACGTCTTACACCGTCGAGGACTGTCTCTCCCTTTACATGTGAGAGCAAATCGTCATGTCGACGTCTTACACCGTCCAGGGCTCTCAGATGTAAGAGCAAATCGATGTGTCGACGTCTTACACCGTCTAGGGTTGTCTTTCCCTTTAGATGTAAGAGAAAATCAACATGTCAGCTTCTTACATCGTCCAGGGTTGTCTCTCCCTTTAGATGTAAGAGCAAATCAATGTGTCAACGTCTTACACCATCCAGGACTGTCTTTCCCTTTAGATGTAAGAGCAAATCGACATGTCGACATCTTACACTGTCCAGGGATGTCTTTCGCTTTAGATGTAAGAGCAAATCAATGTGTCGACGTCTTACACTATCATGGGCTATCTTTCCCTTTAGATGTAAGAGCAAATCGACGTGTCGACGTCTTACACCGTCCATAGTTGTCTCTCCCTTTAGATGTAAAAGCAAATCAACGTGTCAACGTCTTACACAGTCCAGGGCTGTCTTTCCCTTTAGATGTAAAAGCAAATCGACGTGTCGACGTCTTACACCATCTAGGGTTGTCTTTCCCTTTAGATGTAAGACTAAGTCGACGTGTTCACCGAGACACATCCCGTTGGCGAACTTGAGGTGCACCTCTACATCGCCTGCCCGCCGAGGGGGTCCGACATCCGCCACAAGAGAATATGGACTACGATTTTCAAGGAATATTTTTCTTTGGTTGTGATCTGACGAGTTGATCTCCTTGATGCTGGCAACACTTGTGGAAAAAGGTTCAAATGTGATCTTCACGAGCACCCCTTGATTTTGTGCAAGGACTTGCCATCGCGTATAACTGATCATGAGTCAAGGATAGGGGCATTGAAAATTCTTTCAAAAGAAGAAAAGCAATTATCTTGCCCAGGTTGTTGTTTCTTTCCTCCGAGCGCATAAAAGAGAGAAATTCAGATTAAGCTCTATAAGACGAATGGCGTATGGCGGGTACTTAGGCGATACACCTGAGTTTATGCTCCTCCTCCCATGGGATATTGTAGATGGATTTTCCTATGTCTTCATGGATTGAAAGATGCAGGAGCACTCAATCCTAAGCGCCTCGAAGTCTGTTGGCCTCATACTCTTCCAATCTTTCATGAGGTGAGGGAAACCTCGCTGGGAGCTTTTCCAATATTTTTGAAGCTTTCCGGATGGCCAACCATACATCTTTTCGTAGGGTAATGTGGGTAGACCTTTTTTTTTCAGAGGAGGGGGTTGCCTTGCTATCCATCGAGAAGCCGACCCTTATAGTCTGATAGGAGTCAAAGAGGACATCGCCAATCGTCGTAGGATCTTCTTTGATCACCTTTGTGGTTTGAATGTTTACAAAGCTCAGATGATATCATACTTTAGTAAGATGCCTGTGGATCCAGCCAATGAAGATGAGGAGAGTGACACGTAGAGGAGACGTACGTCATTCTATTGATCATAGCAATATTTTCCTCTTATTAGCCTGGGAATGTAATGTGACAACATGAGATTTCTGTTATGTTAGTGTTTTTTTTTTTTTTTTTTTTTTTGAATGTAAGAAGAAAACTTTGTATTGAAAGTGAGAAAATCTTTTCCTTGTTCTTATTGATTGTTCCTTGCACACAAAAGTGAAAAATTCTAAATATATAACTTTTTACTATTTGGTAGAAATATAAAAGAAGGATACGAAATTCATTCCTCGCCCAAATGGCTCTTGTGATATAGTTTGATCAACTTGGTCATGATGGAATCATTCAGAGGTGTCCCATTAGGTTGACTTAGAAAATAACGTCTACTTGTATCAACTTCACTTAATGGATCTCACTGTGATCAAAAGGATCTACATCAGCGTTTACTTTGATCTTCTTGCCACACAACTAGCCTATGAGCATTGATGATATGTAGATGGAATATTGATGGAGCCACGATCTTCCCAGCAATACGTGAAGAGGGACATCCGCGTTGACAACATGGAATTTAACCGGCGACCGAATGACTCCTACAACTCTAGTTGTCCATTTCCATCTTATTCTGGAACAATCTCCTCAAGGTGTTACAGTCTTCTATTTTGTGACCTACATAAGAGTGATAATGGCAGATGTTATAGTTCTTCTTATCCTTCTCTAATGCGGGAAGTTTTGGAGGTGGCAGAGTCACTAGGCCATCATTCACTCATTGTCTTACGATTACTAAAGATTCTTTGATATTACAAGGTAGAGGTGGAGCAGGGGTTAAAGCTCTCTTTTGAATTCTAGTCTCACTAGCCTCTCCCTTGAAATGTCTCTTCTTGTCTACCATCATGATTTCTGAAATAGGCTTCGACTGGCTTTTCAGGGGACATTGTCCTCGAGATTCATAGAACAGCCAGTACACCATGCTGATTCGTAAAGACGAGTGAATGTGTTGATTCCTACATTTTCTAATACGAGATGACAATCTTTCATCATACCATTAATACATATTCGTACAATATTTTCTTCCGTAGTAGTCTCTCCACAATCTGTGGTGAGATCACGAAAATGTTTTATGTACGCCTCCAGTTTTCTCCTGGATTCTGCTTCTATTTTCCCAATTCCATTAGGGTCATATTCTTCAACAATGAAAAAGTTCCTTAAGAACGCCACCTTCATCTCCTCCCAACTCAAGATCGACTCATGAGGAAGGTTGTCGTACCAAGTATAAGCGCGATCCGTGAGAGACTGAGAGAACTCCCTCAGCAAGAGTTCGTCATCGCCAGCGAAAGCTCCCATGGCGCCAGAAAACTTGGTGAGGTGCACCTTCGCGTTACCGGTCTACCCATTGTACTACGGCATCAATGGAGTGACCACGTATCCTGAAGGATAAGGTTTCTTTATGATGGCCATGGGATATGGTGGCCTAGTATCGATATTAAATTTGATAGGCTCCTCTTTCTGATGCCACAAGAGATTCACCATCTCATCTGGCATTACAAACCCGTTATTGTTCACAGATGCCGGTTGTGATGCACTCAAAGGAGTACCTACAGGTATCACGGTAGGCGCTGCAAGTACTCTCTCCTCAGTCGGCTCTGTAGATGGAATCGGGGCACAACTCTCCTGAGTGATCACATTATGTAGCAGGTCCATCATCTTCGCCTGTGCTTCCTCCATCTTGTTCATTTGTATCCTCATCATCTCTATTTGATCATCACGAGCATCTTTTTGTTTGTCCACTTCCTCCTCACCTTCCAACTCGTGTACGTCGCAGGGAGGGTCTTCTTCATGCCTTTCTTCAACCGCATGGGACGAGGACGGCCCAGCTTGTCCTACGGCCATTACTCTACTAATATGGATCAGTACGTGGGAGACTTACTCCCAAGTGGAGTCGCCAAAATGTAGAGGGTGTTTTTGTGAAAGAGTCACCAACGGTAGAATTACTGATCGACGGGAACCTAAATCAACAGGTTACCGTATCCCGTCTCTAGAAGAACTAAAAGTGTAAGAGTAAAGCAATAAGGATCGTTGAACACGGGTCAAGTAAGACTTGGGAGAAGATGAGTCAAAGTCTTAGAAGTTCATGATCTCTCTTCAATGCCATGTTTAAGTAATCTTCTATACTCCTCCAATCATCCCAATTCTAATGGTGGTTTCAGACTACACCTGCAACAGGTTACCTACGTACCCAAATAGGGATCAAGTCAAATGTAGTTCAAGTTCTAAGGATTTTGTGAGCATAGGTCAAAGCACGTTTTAAGAGCCTAACTCCTTTAGAAAATTCTCCAGCCTATCTCCTTTACAAAATTCTCCAGCCGTCTTCTTGAGGAATAAGCTACTATTTATAGTATTTGGAGATAGATAGCGGAAATTAGAAATTCGTTAGGTGGTTACTAACGGTGTTAAAATGCTAACCCGGGGTAACATGGATTAATTACCCGATCTCTTAGGTGGACCAATCCCAAGACGTATTGGAGAATTACAGGTTTTCCACTGAAAATCGTGACACAGCATGTAGTTTATGACAAGAGGTTGGTGAATCACCCTATATGTCACGCTCGTGACGCCGAGATACGGGCGATGGTGATCGGTAGTATTAGTGTAATAGAAGTTGTTGAGGCTATCCAGTCTTGGCACTTTCTAGGTTCTCAAACCTTAGTGCTTTCGAGACTATATAAATGGAGTGTCAATGTCTTACAACGTACGAGGTTTTATTTCCCCTTAGGTGTAAATTAATATTGATGTATTGACATGTCACACCGACCAGGGTTTTTTTTCCCTTTGAGATGTAAATTCATATCATCATCTTGACGTCTCACACCAACCAAGACTATCTCTCCTTTTTAGATGTAAGTTCATATCATCATCTTGACGTCTCACACCGACCAGGGCTGTCTCTCCCTTTTAGATGTAAGTGCATATCATTATCTTGAAACCTGTTGAGATTACCCAGTCGTGATACTTTCGAGGTTTTTTAAACTTTAGTACCTTCGAGCCTGTTTGTCTCAGTGCTCTCGAGGTTTTTGAACCTTAGTACTTTCTATGAGTTTTGTCTCAATGCTCTTAAGGCTCTTCATCCTTAGCATTTTCGACGAGTTGATTCTAGGTGCTCTCGAGGTTTTTGAACCTTAGCACTTTCGACAAGTTGTGTCTAGGTGCTCTCGAGGTTTTTGAACCTTAGCACTTTTGACGGATTTTGGTACTGATGTCGATGAAGCTTTTAATTTAGGCGGCAAGGGCACCTTGAACGTTGATGTGCTCAACTTGGCCGTTCAGGGTACCTCGGAACGTTGATGTGCTCAACTTGGCCGTTTGGGGTACTTCAAAATGTTGATGTGCTCAACTTGGTCGTTCAGGGTACTTCAGAACGTTGATGTGCTCAACTTGGCCATTCGGGGTACCTCGGAACGTTGATGTGCTCAACTTGGCCGTTTGGGGTACTTGAGAACGGTGATATGCTCAACTTGGCCTTTTAGGGTACTGCAGAACGTTGATGTACTCAACTTGGCCATTCGGGGTACCTCGGAACGTTGATGTGCTCAACTTAGCCGTTCAAGGTACTTCAGAACGTTGATGTGCTCAACTTGGCTGTTCGGGGTACTTCAGAACGTTGATGTGCTCAACTTGGCCGTTTGGGGTACCTCGGAACGTTGATGTGCTTAAGTTGGCCGTTGGGGGTACTTCGGAACGTTGATGTGCTCAACTTGGCCGTTCGGGGTACTTCAAAATGTTGGTGTGCTCAACTTGGCCGTCAGGGTACCTCGGAACGTTGATGTGCTCAAGTTGGCCGTTCAAGGTACCTCGGAACGTTGATGTGCTCAGCTTGGCCGTTCGGGGAACTTCAGAACGTTGATGTGCTCAACTTGGCCGTTCGGGGTACTTCAAAATGTTGATGTGCTCAAGTTGGTTGTTCGGGGTACCTTGGAACGTTGATGTGCTCAGGACGGCGAAGCTTTCAACTTAGAGCGATCGAAAATATTAAGGGCACTTTTAGATGGTGGAGGTACCTTTAAGTCACACTTCCCAAGGGGTCACCCATCCTGGTGCTACTACCGCCCGAGCATGCTTAACTGTGAAGTTCTTGTCAGGTTCCAAGCCATCGTGGCTTCAAATGACTTATGTCATAGAAGGGTGTGAACATACCTATGGGTACTTCACATGTCAGTTTTTACAATTTGATCATCTGCGGCCTCTCTTGGAGCAAAACTCAACACGTGTCCGCCTTCATCAGGGTTATTCTACTTTTACATTTTTTGTATTTACAAGAGGAAAGTTGACAATTAGGATCAGAACCAAAGCAGTAAGATGCTTATGGTGGAGATCATGCCCTTTTTAAGGAAGGAAATTCAAATTCAAATTCAAATTCAAATGGGAATTAAGAAAGAGGAGGATTTTGAGACTCGGCAAAAAGAGGAGGGGAGGGGAAACCTATACGGTTAGAAGATTGAAGATTGGGGAGAGAGAGAAGAATCTGAGAAAAAGAGGAAAAATATGGGAAGAGGAAGGAGTAGAGGTAAGATTTAATACAATAGAGGAAAATACAAAGTAGATTATGAAGAGAGAAGAGAAAGAAAGATATTGGTGAGGTAAAAGCAATGAAAAGGCAGACACAAATAGAAGAGGAAAAAGACAATGGTGATACTTCGGATCCAAATCTGTAGAATATTGAGATAGGGATCTTCCATAGTCTCTACGGTAGTTATTTTTGTAGGATTATGATAGCTCTTTAGGATTAAGCATCTAGAATTCTTATTTTGCATGACAATGTGTAATCAATCCATGTTTATGTTGCTTTATGTACTTTGATATGATGACATGAGTTTATATGCTTTTAATCATGAGATTTGGGTTGGATCTAACATGTAAAGTATAGATCTTAGGCTTTGTTTGTAACATGATGGATTGATGAATGGCAGTGTAAGTTATGATTTTGTTTGAGAAATATGTGAAATTAAGGTTGGGTGACGTTAAAAATATGGAATTTCTGGGCTGAAACAGACCCTCGGCAGTTACTTTAGCAACTATCGAGCCCACCTGCCAAGATCCCCAAACTCTCTGCCGAGCTTCGACATCTACCGAGCCCACAGACCGAGCTCCACGGCAAGTACCTCAATGCTACCTAACCATCTATCAAGCTCCAAAAGAGTCCAAACTTTGTGGACACTTGGTTTTAGTATTTTGGGGTTGAATGTGGTGTTGGTTTTTGTGCGAAATGTGTGTATAAGATTTTGTGCAGCAAAATGTGCTACTTACCTCCGTTTACTGTATGCTATGACCATGTATGGTATGTTATGGTGTTTGATAAGGTTTATAGGGAGTTATAATATGTTATAAGGTATGTTGTATGATATTAGAGTGAGTGAAAGTCAAAGCATGTGAGTTGGTTGAAATATGGTGTGTGGGTCCTATATGAGCCCTATGAACTGTAATGTGTTTATGAACTATGATGTGTTGGTGAGTGATGCCAAATGCATTCACTGGTAATAAATGTATTGAGAGTGACTTTAGATGAGTACACTATATGATTGTGTGGGGTGTCTTTCTACCATGGGAATTATCCCCAAAAAAGAAAAAAGGGCAGATTTGCTACCTTGGGTATTATCCACTAAAAGGAAATGGAAAAAGGGGTGGCTTTCTTGCATGGGAATTATCCCCAAAAAGGAAATAGGGTGGATTTGCTACCTTGGGTACTATCCCCTAAAAGGAAATGGAAAAAGGGGTGGCTTTCTACCATAGGAATTATCCCCAAAAAAGGCAAGAGGGTTGATTTGCTACCTTGGGTATTATCCCCTAAAAGGAAATGGAAAAAGGGGTGGCTTTCTACCATGGTAATTATCCTCCAAAAGGAAAGAGGGTGGCATTTTCTACCTTGTGTCAGAAGGCCCTAAAAGAAATGGATGATGAGATTTTCAGTACTCTTTAGATAAGAGGGACTGATGTGATTGATTGAGCACATTCCTGGGACAGAGTTTCCTAAAGAAGTTGTGGGATTGAGTTCATGGTTAGGATTGGCCTAGCACCCTTTACATACATTGCATCATCTCATACATCATAAGCATTGCATCATACCTCATATTGCATTGCATTCCTGTTTGAGTGATTGTTTCATCATCTGTGTGCTCATGATACTCATCTGCATGCATTGCATTGATTGTGTTGTGATGTGTGATTGTGGAGTGATATTGGTGTTATGTGTGATTGTGGATTGAATTATGGTGTGATGTATGATTTGCTACTTGAGTCATAGTGTGATCTATAGTTGTAGTTGATTTGTGTTATGTGAATTGGATGATAAGTGAAAATAAGGATTGTTACTGTATAAAAGGTACCATGAGAGTTGATAGCCTTGGGAGTGGACATGTATCATGACAGAGTTCATGAGGACATGGGTATCTATTCAGATTGTGTTTGTGTGTGGCATGACAAGTTCATAAGGAAATTGATGTTGCTTAAGTTGAGCATGATCATAACTGTAATGATGTATAAGTGCAAACAATGACATGACATTAAAATGAACTATGACTTGTGGAATTCATGTTTTGATTGTGATAATAAGTAAATGAGCAGAATGACATGATAGTGATAATCTTGATTTTTTTACCAATATTGATTAAATGACTAAGGTGGTAATGTTTGGTGAAACTTGCATGAATTAATATGACTTATCATATGATTATGAATGTAGCTATTGTAGTTGCTGTGGATTTTTCCTATTGAACGTCCAATCTCACCCCTATGTTGAAACAGATGGACCCCTAGAGAGTGATGAAACCAAGACTGGAGACGTTAGCAGGCTGTGAATAAGACTATAAGAACTTTAAGGATTAGAAGTTGTTGTTAAATTTGTATAGATTTATTAGTTTCTGTTTTGACCCCTAGTGGGCAGGATTAATGTAATCATTGATTTGATTGGATTTCGTTTATGATTATTGAATTATGGTTAAAGGTTTTATTTAAATTTTACGAGACCGCCGCTGATTTTAGATTGCTCTGTTGAACCACGGGTTGGTTGTATTGGTTTGACCGCATCCATGGTTTAGATCCAAAGGTCATTCCCTTGGGAATCCTCGAGATTACATATCCTGGATTCGGGGCGTGACAATTTTAGATGAACTAAGAAAGGAAGAACCCCAACCCTTGTTATGCAGCCGTCCAGAAGGCCATATGATCAAGGCGCTTGAGAGTTGTGACTTGGATCTTGGAGTCTTCAGAGTTGGCGTAGGGTCGATTCCCATCTATAGTGATAGCATGGAATCATTGGCTTACGCCAAGGACTCCAAATGTCATGGTAGGATGAATCACAACAACATTCTCTATCATTACATCAAAGACAGAGTTGCACATGAAGACGTGTCCCTAACACATATCCCTACTCAGTATATGGTAGCTGATCCCATGACTGAACCTATAGCTAGACAAGCTTTTAAGGTTCATGTCCAAGAGATGGGATTATGTAGTTTTGTGATTTGTGTTAGGTGGTACAGTCTTATTTACATTTGTTATGTAGACATCTCCTATTACTTTATATTTCAAGCGTGAGAATTTAATAGAGTTTATCTTCTCATGAGGTATGAGATTATGTATTACTTGTACACTTTACACATACATTCTATCCATATTATGAGGATATGGATACGATATGTCACCAGGCTAGTGGTCGACTTCTCACACATCACCGGCCCTGGCGCATGCATTGCGAGCAGGATGAGACATCAAGATGACTTATGCCATCAAGAGCATTTAGAGGACTCTATAGAGTTTTATGTCGTCCTGGGAGAGCCAGGATGAGATTCCTTAGGGAATCGTATATTACCTGATATAGCCGAATGTGAGACCTTAATCAAGGAGCTTCAAAGTTATGACTTGGATTAGGATGCTCAGGATAGGCTCATAGATTGCGACTAGACTAGGATCCGTACGGTGTTGGAGGTTGACATACCCTTGGCTGGGCCTAGGACTCCACCGTAGCATGTGTTGCATACCACATGTGCTATTAGCAACGTTTTTCCTTTGAGAGCAAGAGAATGGATCCTTATTTCCTTGCTGTGTGAGATCAGGATGATCGTAGAGTGGATCAACTTATACCTTTACTACCTTTGATCATGTCGTGAGGTTAGATCTGATGATCGCTACTCTAGCTTACTCTCCTATGGCCTTGCACATACGGTCTAATGGGGGTTTGTCTGGGAAAACAGCTAGGTTGAAGCTAAATGTCATGAGGCGTAGGGAAGACTATTTGGCATCACATTAGAAAGAGACGATTCATAGAGATATTTTCTCATGTTTTAAAATTATCATTTGATGTTTCACATCTTTTACTTATATGTATCCGATATATATGTAGCCTATATGAATTATTTTAAATGAACACATTAACATGAATATTGTGGTTGAGTATAGAGATCTGAGCTTGTGCTCATGAGGGATTAGAAATACTCCATCCGATGTGCCCATGAGTCTGGGGGCATAGGCGAGACTTTTGAGAGTGTATCTTCATTTTAGTTTTACAGAACTTGATATGGTGTCACTCACCCATTACTTTGTGCTCGTCGGTCGCACGCTCAACGACCTATATGATTAGCATCCATGATAGGAAGATAGGATCTACATGAGAAAGATGCACACTTCGTGCCCACTATAGACGAGTGGGAGATGTTGGATTTTATAGATGAGTTGACCCGGTTGGCCCGACCCGGGGTCCCCACTTAATAGGATGTCCATACTTGATTAGAAGTGTGGATGTAGATAACTCTCTCTTAATGGGATTATGAGATAAAGTCTTAGGTAGAGTTGAGTTAAGTCTTCTATATGTAGAAGACCCCTCCTCCCTACTCAGGGTTACTATTCACGTTTTTGGGAATCCACCCTAAGAGAACTCTAGCCTCTCTTCATCTTTTTCTTCCTACAGAGATCTGAATTTGCTATTGGGATTTCATACAAATCCCTAGGTCGATTGAGTATTGATTCATTGTATATGGTTCTAGTAATCACATATTCCGACGTAAAACGTTATCCGGTTCATTGGAGATCTTATGTTGTAGATTCGTATTTGTGTGCATCGTGGTACGTGATCCGGAACGTTTACAACCTTCATTGTTATTATTCAATTTGAAGCCCGAACCAAAATTGTTTGTTATGAGATTTAAGGGTGAGATTACTTTGAAGAAAATCGGAACAAGTTGCATGGATTACATACAGTCGATACAAGATAGCTTCTTGGCAAAGTTTTTGAGAATATGATTTAATTGCTCATCACTTTAGATGGTTGGTTGAAAGGGCTGTAGTGATCCCACATGTTCAAAGGATAAAACAATATGTATTATCTTCACTCCTTATTTTTCTAACAACAGCAATGTTTTAAAACCCAACCCAGACATTAACTCGATAAAGTGAGTGGATTAAGTCAAACTGGTTTAACCGGTAGGTCAACTTAGATCAAAAAACTGAGTTGATGTCGCATGTCCTATAATATAAATATATAAGTGTGAAAAATAAAAACAACCAATCAACAATAGTTGAATAAAGCAATGTTTTAAAACCTAGCCCGGTTGTTACCTTAGTGAAGGGAGTGACTTGGGTCAAAACGGTTCGACCGGTGGATCAACTCGAATAAACCTAGTAAATTGATGTTGCATATATATACATTAGCATGAAATAAAAATAAATAAATAAACAAAAACAAGAAACAACCAATCAGCCATAATTAAAAAAAATAATTTGCTACTATAATATATTTATTATTAAAATGTAGGATGAATTGCAAAAACCTCCCTTGAGGTATATTTATATTATAAAGACCTTCCTTCACCTATCTAAAATAACACTGTCCTCCCTTCAAGTATAGAGAGAGGTCACACTCATAACCACCCCCCCACCCCCCATCAAATAACCATTCAACTAAAGGATGAGAAGTGCTTATACCCAAAAAAAAAAAAAATAGAGAATTGCTTATATCAGCAAATTTACAAGTCTACCTCAACAAAATTACCACTCTTTAAGTTATAAGCTAACAAAAGATAATTTTGTCCTTAATTTTCAACATTCTCTTTCAATTATACCCTTTCTCTTAGGGTTAATTATAGATAAATGAAGGGAGATCTTTATCACTGATGATGTCACGGTTTCAAGGATCGGATCGGCCAATCCGAATCTGAATCGATCAGGACCGGTTCGATCCTAAGCCACGATACAGCTATTGTATCGTGAAGCTTTGGATCGGACCTGTCACGAACCAAACCTGGAAATCTCAATGGAGTCCCCAAGTTTAAGTTGTAACTCTCACGCCATATCTAGATGGGAGTGGATACGCAATACATCACCAAAATCATTGAATTAAGAAGGATATTATTTCAGGTAAAGTATAGAAAAGTAGTATTATTAAGGTAATATCCATCATATTACATTCTTCAAACAGAAAACAGTGGAAAGAAAATCATACTAGTCTCACGCTTCAAATCAATCCATATTAACTAATGAAAATCAAAGTGATTACTGAATTACAGTAATTAAATCCTACTACAAGTTCTACTAAAATCATCGAATAAAACCCTAATAACAACTAATATCTTCAAAACATCCATCTTGATCGTCATGGTCCTTATATTCATCATCTATAGGTCCAGAAATATGTTATCCTCGAAATCATAAGTTACACTAGCTTTGTAAGTAAACAAGGCTAACAATTTTTATGATTGAAGTAGAAACAATGCCACTCTTCATTGGTAATCCATATAAACAATAAATGAGTAAATCATGAGATATATATCAATGTGTAAGGGAAACATGTAATATGTGATTCATATATGATGTGTGATCAATATGCACTAAATATGTCATGAATGATGCAATAAGATGTAATATGCAATGTACAATGGGCTAATTTAGTTATTAATGCATGTTGTGCACCTAGCAAGTAAGATCACCACATGTGATTGAAGACAAACACTCTAATATGAATGTTGTATAGTATTTGCTTAATGTATGTTTCACACCCGATCTAAACCCCTGGCTAAACAAGATCAAAATCATCCCCCGAATACACGGCCAGATGTAAGAACCTGAATGATCACCCGGAATAATTAAGTTAGAACTCAGGATAACATGGTGACCTACTAAATAGAATCCATTGATAGGTAGAAATTATTTACTCTAGCCTTAACCATATAAAAATTCACTAAGAGCACCCTTAAGCCCCTAAGACTAATCAGGAAAACTAGTTGGATATAGGGAGCAAGATTAACTAGATAATAGGAACTTTAGCAGTTAAATGCAAAATAAAATGGTATGCCAAGATAATAGTCTTATTTGACAACTCTAGAGATACACCTCAGATCCATAAGGATAACCCCTCTATCAGTAGTTCAATAGGTGTTCAGTTGGAAAGAATAGGACCGAAAACCCCAAATTGCCCCTACAACAGTTCCTATTCACACCCTTGCCATTAAGGTCTACAAATAGACATTTAGACTCATAAATTCATTCCTTTCTCTCTTCTCTTCACTACGAGCTCTTGGCGATGAAGGGGGAACACCGAAATCCCCGGAGACGCGACGAAGCAACCTCAATGCACCTCAGTCACACCCCAAGTTGAGTATTCCTTCCATACTGTGTATTTGTCTATGGTTCAACAATGTGACCCTGGGGGAAGACTTGTTTGTTAAGTTTCTACTTCCCCCTTGGACTTATTCGTTGATCTTCATGCTTGGGATGGATCTAAACCCTCAAACCTCTTCAGATGAACCGATTACTTGAGACCCCAAATCCCTACGGTTGGGAAATTAGGGAGAACCCAACAAAACCACGTTTGTACTAATTATCTGGATTTAGAAAGCATGACCAAGGCTTCCTGGATTGATGTGTGACCTCTGGGTGAAATGTCACCCAGTTTTTCCTTCACCCGTGCTTTGGCAACTTCCTTTGCGCGCCGAGAAGTCCGTTGAATCTCAGAGAACATTTCAGGCTTACTAGAATTGTCGCCAAGACCTTTTTCGGCGATCCGCAGACCTCGTCGAATCCAAATTTTGAGATGAACCGGAGTCACTTTTGGTCTAATGAGATTCATTCGGACCAGTTTCCAAGGTGCCACCTCATTTGGCACCTTTTCACCTTTTTTGGCAAGCCAATATGTCACCAAGGACCTCGCCAAGAGCCACCTCTAGTCCGATGAGGGAAGTTAAGCTATGGGTACCTGTAAATGACCTACCTCATATGTTTGCTATGTTTTTGGAGCTAGTAGACTTGCCATGCAAAATATGACATCCCCCCCCCCCCACAATCTGAATGTTAGCCATCCTAGAATTGGCCGAGCAATAGAAGATTTTTAGGAAACTTGTGTAAGTGACCCTTAAGCTTTTCCTTGAGCTCACTACCCTCATTTTATACATGTTTGGGAATTGAAACTAGTGGTTGTGATGTGTTGTCCTTGATTTTGGATAGAAATGTGAATATTTGCC
Organism: Pachysandra terminalis; assembly: GCA_031762675.1. Taxonomy (NCBI): domain Eukaryota; kingdom Viridiplantae; phylum Streptophyta; class Magnoliopsida; order Buxales; family Buxaceae; genus Pachysandra; species Pachysandra terminalis. The sequence goes on from JAUPMG010265313.1 coordinate 16,053, forward strand.
TTATTTTCTTTCCTAACTAGTATTTGAACTGTCATATAAGGATCCATATATCTCACATGCATTATTCTAATGTATATTCTATGGTTAGGTGTTTAAATATGCCTAGTGTGTAGTTTGGGCATGTATATACTCTATTTGGGTTATCTTATGTTTATAGTTGGTTTATGCTCACTTTGCCTCCCTATTTGAATTGATAAGTATGAACTACTTAGATGTGGTGTTGGGTACTATGGTGTCTTATAGAGTAGGATCATGGGGCTGTACCCATGTGATTGCTTGTTTGAATATATGCATGTGAATCATTGCGTGATGCATTAATTTCAACGATTTGAATAATATGAGTTGAATATGGACCTTCCCTGTCTTTATGGCTTGTCTAATACCCCATGTGTACCTTTGGGTTTAGACACACCCTCGAGGTGCTTGACTTATTGATCTTGTTGTCCTATGAGAGGATCATGATGTTTTCACCCAAGCTGAGAGAGAACCCTTGGGGGTATTCCCTCTACGGACTTGTGGTAAGATGATTCCCAAGGATCGGCACACTGGTACGGCTTGGAAGATAGTGAATCATAGATACACCTACTGTTGGAATGTGAATAAGTATGATTCCCTGAGGGCGTACTCACATTGGCGAAAACCTCAGAGATTTACCCACGATAAAAAACTAAGTGGGGGGATTGTGTATCCTAGGTTAAAACCCATAAAATTATGTTGTACAAAGAATAATCCTACCTCTCAGCTATGAATACGAGGATGAAGTCACAATGGTGGGACATCCTAGATAGTTGTATTAAGATCATGAGGGAACTTACTTTATTTCACATGACCACACAGCACCCTTCACTTTTGCATTGCATGTTCTTGTTGATATTATTTTGAGAGTCTCGTGTATGATGCACCTGGCCTAACTATCATGTATTTAGACATGTGAATATGAGATGGAATCTGAACGGAATACCAAGAGAGGTTGGGAAAGAACAACACATGAATTGATTTTGTTGATTTCATTTCCTTTCTACACTGTACACAGAATGCAATAATTATCACATATTTACACATTGCACTTTTCTCATAACGTTGGAGCATGAACAAATACCTTACATTGAAGGATTACTCATCTGGGTTTTCCAGCTTATGTTTGTTGAATTATATCTTTCAGGTTATGGAGCTTATTCACGAAGAAAGAGTCTAGGAATGGGTACTGCACTCTAGTAGAAATTTTAAAGTTAAGATTAGAATTAGCCTTTTTTCCTTTTTAGACATTGTCAGTTTAGATTTTGCATTTCAGTTAATTTTATCTTACTAGAACTGTTATATTCTTCAGCTTACATTTTGGTTATTGCTTTCCACTCCAGTAGAAATATGGGGTAAGAGTTACGAATAAATCTGAAAATCTCATAATTGGGATTTCCGGTTTGGTTCGTGCACCAGAATAGGGGGTTATCCATGTGCTCATCATAGTTTCTAGGATTTGCGACCTAGAGGTCCCAATTTCTTCACTTTATTTTCGATCAAGGGGACAAATCCCATGGCTTCACCAATGTAAACTGTTTCTTGTGAATCATACATAAACAGATCTACTAACAGAATTTCACTCGGTCATCCATCCAACCAGACGAGCATTCATCTCGTAAGACAAGAATCAAAATTGGTCTACTCGGGTGCGAATCCCTAAACACAAGAGAATATAAGTCTCCTCACCTACTATGACTTCCAGATCATAATACTCTCATGATTATCATGAATTTCAGAAGTATGGATTCATGTCGAGGGTAAGGCATTCACACCCAATCAAAGGTCATGAAACAGAAAGGTCTAATGCTATGCAAGTGAGAATGTGCACATTAACTAAGCAATCATAATATCTGTACAAAGTGCAATAAGTCTAATTAACATGAAAATAACAAATATGCAAGTAGTATGAAAGCATGTCAAAATATCACATGTTCATCAAACATAGAAAATAGGTTCATAAAGAAGAAATTATCTAAAATGATCATAATTGAGCAAAACTAACAACATAATCAGTCTAATGAGATCAAAATAGGTTGGCATGTAAACTTTCAGATCAAACGGACTAGATTTGCACTTCTCGGCGAGCCGAGGGGTAGCCAAGTGGTTCTCGGTGAGCTTTCAGCGAGCCGAGGAATTCGCCGAATCCACCTTCAAGGTTTATGGGTTTTTATCAGAATGTTAGGCTTGGCATGGTCTCGGTGACATTTCCAGGGGCCTTAAAAATCTTCTGTGACGCTCGGCATGCACTTCAGCGCGCAAAGTGTGCTTCAGTGAAAAACCCAGAGGCTTAAAATTCACATTGTGGGGCTCAGTGTACCTTCGGCTATCCGACAGGTCACTAAGGGCTTTCGGGGCTGGTTCGGCGCACCGAGGAGGTCGCCGAACGTTGCGGTTTGGTCCGTTTTTCTTATTTTTTTCTCTTCTACAACTTTAAACACAGAACATGATTTAGTAACCCCCCTAACTTTGAATTCCGCACAAAACCCAATAAATAAACTTCATAAATCTCAACTCAAGTTAAACTTACCATATCCTACCATTAAAACTCAAAAATTGATTTTTAAAACTAAGTACTTCATACTCAAAGAAAGTAACATTGAACACCTATTAAAATGATAAATAAAGTTATCATTGAATACTTACCTTGATTTGAAGGTTGGTGAAGAGAATTACACTTCTTCTTCTTCTTCTTCTTCTTCTTCTTCTTCTTCTTCTTCTTCTTCTTCTTCTGCATCTCTAATTGATGAATCAACCTCCCAAGGCCTTATGTTCATCTAGGAACTTAGGAACTATAGGATTAGAAACTATAGATCTTTGAATCTCAACTTTTAGATTAGTTTATTTTAATCTCAGCCCTTAGATTAGCTTTCCAGTCCTCATTAGTTTCTTTCTACTATTGATTTCTTACTAATCTTGTTTTAGAATCCTAGCCTTTAGTTTGAAATCGTTTCTATTCTAGTTTGTAGAGAATACTTACTAATTCTTAGATTTTAATCTCAGCCATCAACTGGAGATGGAAGACTCCTACAAGATCCTAGCCATTGATTTATATATCAGAATCCTAGCTTTATTACGAGTATAATTTGTAGAGTATTCTTACTAATTCCTTATATTTGACTTAGTCTCCTATTCTTAGTTAGCTAGTTACTATTTTCTTCTTTATTTTGAATCCTTTCCAATCAGAGAGTGCTTCTTCTAATTCCATATATTAAATCTCAGCCATTAATGGAGATTGAAAGCTCCTACAAGATCCAAGCAATATCTCTTAACTTTAGAAGTTATGATTGTGTGTGTTGCGCCTTTTTTCCTATTGGTACAACCAACCAATCATAATCAGTCAAAACTCAAACATAACAGCTAATTACTAAAATTTTAAATTGACCCCTAATTTCATATTATTTATACATTAACCCTATTATTTTTGTTTGGGTTATTACAATCTACCCTCCTTAAGAAACTTTCGTCCTCGAAATTCGCTCTCCCTAACCGGAAAAGTTGAGACATGTATCTTGAATTTTTAAAATCTCAATTCTTGTTCAATTCAGACAGTACCTTCGTTCTCTTCGCATTGTAGCTGTTCAAAAGGGAAAACCTTGCCTGGTTGAGTCTGTTGCTACTGCACTGGTTTCTAATTTTGTTGGTAGTGGAGTTTAGGTACGCCTTGTTGTTGTCCTTCTGATGAATTCTACTGAGGTTTCTTTGGCAATCGGCAATCTCTTTGGTCAGTCTAAGTCTTTAGTAATTAAATGATATACGAACCACGCCAACATATGACGAAACCCGTAGTCGAAAAGGAACTTCGATCGTCTAGAATCAGATTTGTATGGAAATCGCGACCCCTTTGCTTATATTGAAGCAAGAACCTTGGTATGACGAAGACGCCACAAACGGGGATGGATGAACCATTTGATAAGTCAA